>WSFP011375686.1:0-30457 GCA_009831015.1 Picea engelmannii
TTTTCAAAATATTGTATGTATGATGCACTTCTGGTTACATTTTGATGTAGATATATATCGTGTAAAGTTCAAAAATTGCAACAAAAGGCTCTTGTTTATTTATTAGTCTCACCACAATTCGCACAAATCCTCTCAGCTAGTCGGACATCATAGGGGACCCATAGAACCCCCTTCGTTCCAGACACTTACTGAAACTCCCTCCTATTTTAGGGGGGGTTCCTAGTCTTGCCAACTCATCGGCTCCACCTTCTCACACCCCTGTGAGTGCCACTATCTTAGGATCAACTTTGCTTGGTTCCACCTTACTTGGGTCCACTTCCCAAGGGCCACTATCCACTCACTCTCCTTTACACGGAAGTGGGGGGCCAACTTCCTCTCAAGGGGGAAGTACCAACCCACCTAGCCCCTCTCAAGGGTCAGGTTCACAAAACACTCACACCATGGCTGAAACTAATCCTCCGCCATCACTCTAGATGCCATATTTGGTCTCTCTTAACATACCAGGTATAATAAAACTCACAAATGATCCTATATTGCATGACCCCACATGGCCTGCAATGCCTACCAAACTACCTTCAGACATCCCCAAGTTTGAAGGAAAGGCAGGGGATGACCCTGCTAACCATGTCATGAATTTCCACCTATGGTGCTCTTCCAACAACATTATGGATGATTCCATCTGACTATGATTATTTCAACACACGCTCACTAGCCCATCAGCCAAATGGTATGTAGACACAAAATCAGAGTCCCATGCGACTTTCAATTCCTTGGCCAAAGCATTTTTGACCTTCTTCCAATTACCAATCCGCCATGACAATGGTCTTGAACTACTCTCTAATTTTAAACAAACCTTAGCCACACATATCGCTGATCACATTCACGAGTGGCGTAGACGACGTAGTTTTTGCAAAGCTGAAACCACCAAACAACAGTGTCTTGACTGGTTTCTCAGATCACTTGTCTCTTTCCTCGGTAAAGATGTAGCTTCCACCTTCCCTCAATCAAAAGAATAAGCCATCAATAAGGCTCAACAATACAACCTCATCTATTCACAATCAGGGTACTTGTACACATTACTTCCTAATATCCCAAAACCTGTGCCATTCGACCAAGACAAACCTGGGATGTCTCACTCAACAGATGGATTGATTGATAATACCACACACCACAGTCCACAACCCCAACAACCACCAATGTATGGCACACCTTAATATCCACTGACATATGGGGTAACCTCTTATTACCCTCCACCCCCTTATCAACAACCATACCCTGTTGCTCTTCCTCCACCTATCAGTGGGCCACCGCTGACACCCACAATACACCCACCTATCCAAACAAGTTCTAGTACTCCCGCTACTTCGGCTTATACTCTAAGTACTAGAGAAAACACCACACCTTAATATGTACCTTACAGATCATTACCCCCACAGAATCCATACTTTCCATTCCCTGGTCCTCCACAGCCCATAGCTCCCCCACACCCTCACGCTGGGGTGAATTTTGTTCAACCCTCTCCTGTTCAACAATATCAAAATTTTGAACAGTTGAATATGAAAAATCCGACCCATCAATCGAATAATGCCAGAAAGAAATGAAAAAATAGGAACAATAGTAACCCAAGTCAAGGCGGGAATCACCCCCAATAGAACCAACCTACTGGGGGCAACCAGAATCAAGGGAATTAGAACCCCCAGGGGGGAAATAAAAATAGGCATCAAGGGGGAAATAAAAATACTATTAGAACCACCTTCCCTTGTGCCCTTTGTGGTGAGTTTGTCCATTACACTCATCATTGCCCCCAAATCACTGATTTTAAATGGATGAAATAAACAGGAAGTGTACCACACTCTCTAGCACTGCCTGCCCCTCAGCAGGGCCCACAACAATACGGCCAACAACCTCCCCCAGCCGTGCTGTAGAATCCCATTCTGCACCAGGGTGTGATGAACACCCAACAGGACACACAGCCTACCCCACCACAGTTGGGACAGTATCTCAATCCAAACAATCCCATAGATCGTACTATCCTTCTCACCAATGAGGAAGAAATCCTTCTCCAAACACATAGTCATCAATATCGTGCACCTGCTGAGTCTCCTCCCATTCCCCCAGAAATAACACCAACACCAATGGGACCCCCATTGGTGATTCCTTTCCCTAACGCCGAAACACCTCTTCACATCCCTCGCATCCCATTACGCAGGAATGTCCAAAACTCCCAAGCTAGGGAGTCTCATAATTACAGTTTGGTCGATGACTTAGCATAATCCTCAGCTGCCATGTCAGTCTTAGAAGTCCTTCAAAATTGTCCCACTCAGTGGAAATCATTACTTTTCACCTTGGGGGCAGTCGACCCTACAAATACTCAACTCATCACATTTGACCTTGACAACGGAGAACCTCACCTCCCCACTCTAATCGCTTTTCAAATCCTAGTAAAAATTCAGAACATTACAGTTCATCGGTGCATCATCGATGAAGGTGCATCCACATGCATTATGTCCAAGTCTATATGGTAGAAACTTGGTTCCCCCAAACTCATACCATCTACCATTACCTTAAGAGCTTATGACGGATGACCATCGTCTCCTGAAGGGCTCTTCCAAAATGTTCCTGTAGAACTCAGGGGCAAGACCATTCTCATCGACATTGAAGTTATCGATGCCCCACTCGATTATAATATCTTGTTCGGTGGTAGCTACATGTACACTATGAAGGCAATTGCCTCTTCTATCTTTCGAACCATGATGTTCTCCCATAATGAGAAGATCATTACAATTGACCAAGTCTCACATTACGAGCCTAACCCTTCTGCCAACATTGATAACATTCTCCCTCTCATCCACACGAGTCATGAAGCATACCCACTCATTGAAATGGGTCCCAGAATTTTCAAAGACCCATCATTGTTAGGAACTTACCATAGTGCACCACCACTCCTTCATCCTTCCAATCAAGTATGCATCATATCGTCCAACGAAACTGACATAGAGGATACCCTTCCTCTTAGGGAGGCTTCTATCATATCTAACGCCCCACTAGTCGCAGAGCTCCCCCCTCATGAGCCTTCTGTGAACTCATCAACTCCACCAGTTCACAATTTCACCTCTCCCCAAGGCCATATCCCAATTTGGGAGATAGTTCCCCAAGACATTACTCGAATCCCCTTCTTCTACCCTCCACTAGGTGTACAAGCTTTCCAAGTAGCTGCAACACTTACCCTCCCTAATATGGTGTTGAAAATTCTAGTTTGGTATTTACATCCACCAGAGATGGTCCCTCAACGATCCCTTCCCCCCCAAATAGTGTTATAACCCTAAATTGCACCACACATGCTTACCTGGCATCAGGCCAACTCATATCCCTTCCTTGCCAAAGCCATGCTAAACAAACTCTTGGAAATCCTCTTAAATTAAGTAACCCACGCCCTAACCCATTACTGGGCGCGTTGGAATGCTGGCAGGCCTGTTACTGCACGCGTTGGAACGTTGGCTGGCCCACTATAGCCCATGTTTACCTAACAAAGCACAAAAACAGGAAAGTTGCCGACAGGACAAAAATCTTTGGGTCAATTAACTGGAACTCCCAGCCATGCATGGCCGAGAGTTTGTCCAAAACCCTAGCTCCTTCTAGCCTATAAAAGAAGGGGTAGGGGTACTATTTGGAAGGAGGAAAATCATAGCAAAGAAACTCTGCCCAATTGCCGAATCCATTTTGTCCCAACCCTTTAGCCTTTCCTCAAGCTTCAGGAGAATTCAAGCAAAGCAGTTGGAGGAAAAAGAAGAGGAGGAGCCCAGGATCAGGATCAAGGAACGGTGGCTGATCTCTATTATTATTGTAAGTTGATTCATCTTGAGATTAATAAAAGAATACTTTTCCCGTCCCAATGCACGAGTTTTATATGTTTTATTCAATTTATTCTTAATCTCTAACCCTCTAGTAGAACAATAGCATGCATGCGTAGTGTTTTGTCTTGATTGCAGGATTGTCTTTGGAAGGAGCAGCGTAAGCAAGCGGATAAAGTGCAACGGAGGATCTACACCAAACATCCGTAAAAAGGTTAGTAGGTTCTTCCCATGTTTGCATGTGAAAAAGGGTTTTAGGTTTGGGGTGGTAGGTTGAAAAGCAATTTCTTAAGGGTCATGATCTGCATGCAAGTTTATCCCTAGCTTGTTAGTCCGTAGGGTATTATTTCCCAACAATAGAATTGATGACTCCACTGGGGATATCTTTACTCTTAGGGTTTCCAGATTTAGTTGAAGGTTTTTGGGTAGTCAAAGAATTATATTTTCTGTTTCTTTGTTTGTCTGTTTTCTGTTAGGTCATAGCTAGCAGAGAACCTGGTTCTTTATGCCAATTTTTCCTTGACTGTGCTTGACATTTATTATCGGGACACACAGAGGTACACGCGGCATGCAGAAGGCCTGCACGCGTGTAACCCGCGCCCTAACCTTCTACAGCCCGCGTTTGAACACCTGCTGTAGTGGTTTCAATAGCGTGTAGGGATCAGAAAGCTTAAGAGGTAGTCTCCTCTTCCCTGTCAGAATTTTACATTCTCAGGGGGCTTTCTGGATCCTGTCTGGGTCTTGCTGGTTTACAGTCTTCTCTCAGTCTGCTTTATTGCATTTGTTTTCTTTTCGCAATTATTTTTCTTTTCTATTGAAGAAGAAGCATCCAAGCCTCTAGGAGACCCTGGTTGTCAATACCAGAGGCCTCTTTCAGGTCTGGGCTGCCTGTGTTTAGTTTGGTCTTAGCATTTATACATACTCGCGGCCTGTTCAAGTTCTACCCGTGGGTACCCGCGCACTGTTATAGCTCAGCACGCGTTTGCATGCATGTTGTTTTAGTGATAGTCGCGAGCTTTATTGGTGGCTTTTCAGCCTAGGTGGGGCAGTCATCCCCTCCTACGGTGAGAAGTGTGCCTCTCAAGGGTTTGAGTCTAAGGCTGCACAATCAGTAGGTTAGGGCCTCTTACCTTCAGCCTGTTGTTTCTTAGTTGATTGTTGATAGAAAAGATAAAAAGGAAAAAGATTTTGTTTGATGGTTTTTAGACAAGCGTAGGAGTCAGTGATTTCTTGATTTCCATTTGTGCGTATTTGCTCTGGTTCTTTGCGATCTTCTCTTTAAGCTAGAATTGTATTTTGTTTCTTGGTTTTGTGCTTGTCGGCATTTTCCCTTTGTTGCTTCATTCAGCACTGAAATACATTTTTTTTTTCTCTTTTTTCATTTGCTTCTTTGTTTAAAGATTGTGTTGCTGCATTAATAGCTAGGAAGAAGTCTTTTTTGCATAAGTTTTTGCAGTGCATTTAGAGTATAAGTAGCTCGCAGATTTGAGCGAAATTCCTTTATGTTTGCTGCATGAAATCTTAGAAAATTTGAAAAGAAAAAAAAAGTCTTTCTTGTTGAAAAGTTGCTGGTTTTTGCATTGTTTGTAAAAGTTTTTGTTTCCAAGCATTTTTTGTTCATTTTTCTTTGAGTCTTTACACACCATCAGTTTCACCTCCATACCTTGTGACATAAAAAATCCCATTAAAAGAAACACTAATTAAAATCAATTAGACTTTTTGTTTATAGGGTGCATACACTAGCTCAGGACTAGGGCCTTGGAATAGGTTGGAGAGTAAATTATCCAAGGCCACTCAAACCAAACATTGGAGTCTGTCAATAGGGAGTGTAGAAGTCCAGTTGCGTGAAAGTTATCCGGGACCCCCCTCTAACACAGGGGCTAAACACGAGGTCGCGTAAGGAAAGGTAGTGGAGATAACCCCTCCAAAGCCGGACTGAGCGTAGTGGAGAACACATATAGAGGATTTGTTGAGGGATTCCGTCATTTTCATTTGCCACGGAGCTTCGTGGGTCTCGAATCTGTTTGAGGCCTCAGTTGTCTTACAGAGTTTCTCTAGTGTTGGTTGTTGTAACTGTTCTTCCAACTAGTTTAGTGTTTGCTTGATTTATCTCATAGGGACTTCTTTTTAGTGTGTGTTACTGTTTGCACGTGTAGAATACCTTAGCGTGTCATGGATCTTATCACACAGTGGAGGATTCAAAGCTCTACCGGTCACGAAGGCTTCTGGGCCTGCCTCCGGTTATACTGGAGCCACCCCCACCACCATTGAGGCGGAAGCTAGACCAACGAGGGTCTTTCGAAGCAACCGGGTTTCAAACCATTGAGCCCGAACAACTCCCAGAGGAATCAACTACCAATCTTGGCGTAGTTGAAACCCCATCCACTGATACTTGGCCGGACATTATTGTGCCAATTCATTTTTACGAATGCCTGTCAGTGCCTAACCCAATTATGGAACCAAACTCTGTTACTTCCTCTGGGAATTCTTCCATTCCCATCACCGTTGTCACCACAGGAGAAGCATCTCCTAACTTGCCATCGTTGGTCTGAGCCACTACGGTCTCGACCGCAACTACATCGCACAGTGGACCGTTCCCATCTATCGCGACGGCCACACCTCCCTTCACATATAGTGCGACAGGCCCTCCATTTTCATATGGTATGCCTAGTTCGGGTACCAGTCCTGCACTCACTTACTCCACTTTACAGACTTTGGGTCTGGCGGCAGGGAGCTCTAATGCTCCTCTGCAAGGTCAACTTGGGGGCATTCCTATCCCTTTCAACGGTTTTCCTTACGCTGGAGGTCACATCTCTCCTTTGTCCCCTTCGCTTGGTGGTTTGCATCAACAGTCCGCCGGGTAGCCTACACACACAAGTTCATTTGGAGCCGGGAGTCAAGGAACACCTGCACAAACTCCACTGGTAGGTTTGTCACTATTTGTTTGGAACGAGACATTTGGTAATAACACTTTCGCATCCACTGCTTTCCCATCTGGGAGCACACCCATTTTTGGACAGTCTACTCCAACGTAGGGTACTATTCCCGCGTCGGGGGCACATATACCAGCACCTTGGAACTCAGGACAAGGATCCGTTCCTTCCTTTGGAATGCCATTCTGGGGTAATTCTTTCCACAGTCAATGGAACCCCGGACAAACTTCTATGCCTTTCCCATCGGGAACGGCATGGGGTAATCCTTCCCAAAGTCCGTCAAACATGATGAATGCCCAACATCCTATGTCCTTCATGGGGAATCAGCCAATGATGTCTCCTCAGATGAAAAATCCTTACGCTGGTCAGGGCCATGGTTTCTACCAGAATCTGGGCCAACAACCAAACTTTTCCTGGCAACCTGGTGCCAGTCAAACTCCAGGACCCTTTTTTCCAGGCTATCAACAACAACCTGAACTACCATTCCTAGAAACATTACACTTTCCTGATTTGACACGGTTGTTAAATGATCCTATTTGTCACGATCTGCGTTGGCCTCCTATGCCGACAAAGTTGCCTTCAGACATTCCAAAGTTTGAGGCCAAGCCTAATGAAGATCCAAGTGATCACGTGACTACTTTCCACCTTTGGTGTTCATCTAACTCACTGAAAGATAACTCCGTCCAGTTGAGATTGTTTCAATGCACTCTTATTGGGAGTGTCGTGAAATGGTACATAGAGCTTGAGTGTTCATGATATTCTTCTTTTGGCGAACTGGCTATGGCTTTCCTTAACCATTTCCAGTTACCTGTGAGATACGACGCGGGCACAGAGCTGCTTGCTAATTTCGAACAGACGACAACAGACCATATCTCTGACCATATCCGAGAGTGGTGATGCCGAGAGAGTCTAATCAAAGTCTCAGTTCCACCAGCATTCCTGCTTGAGTGGTTCCTTAAGTATTTAGTTGCTCAATTATCCAAAGACGTCGCAAATTCTGGGGTTTTCTCCGAGGAAGATGCCATCATGAGGGCTCAACAATTTGAGCTTATCTACTCTCAGTCTGGTTTATTATATAACATCCTACCAGATGCACCATGATCAATTCTGGATAAAACTAGACAGAGAGCTGGACCACATGCCGATGGTATTGTTGGTTTAGCACAAACCAAGCCCGCTGAGCAATTGAAAAAACAATTGCAACAGTTATCTATCCAACACTCAGCGGCCAGCCAGACTACTGTTGTGGCTGCTCCTCCTACCCAAACGTCAGAAGTACACTCTGTGAAGATGACTAACCTGAAGGCCAACCAGCAGCCTGAAGGGAAGAAAAAACAAAGAAAAAAGGGTAAGGGGGAGAAAAAACCCACTGATAATTCTAGCGAGGGCACAACGGAAAAGCGAAAGGTGAGATATCCATGCAACTTGTGTGCGGAAGATCACCCAACCCATCTATGTCCACGAATTGCAGTGGCCCAGAAGTTCGTCACATAGTGACAACCAGCCGTGTTGACTAATCCCTTTCAGCATGGGAAAAATTTAACTTAAGCCTCTGCAAGTGCGGAAGGGGGCAGTTCCAAAACCTGCCCTCCTCCTAACAATTCTTCATTCGATAATGTATATATGGTTAGGGGTGATGCTTTCATAACGACTAGAGTGCATGACTATAGTAAACCAAGCACCTCTGAGAAGGGAAAAGAGGCCAAGATCCCATCTCTTCCGCTACAGATCGAGAAGATGTTGGGTGAAATGATGACACGCATTCCAAAAGGTGCGTTTAAGAAAGCTTCTCACAATCCAAACGCAAGGGCCACCTAGAATTACTCTGTGGTGGAAGATTTATCCCAAACCCCTTGTGCTATTTCCGCTTTGGAGGTCCTCCAAAGTTGCCCTGCTCAGAGAAAAGCCTTGTTGACTGCTTTAGGATCTACTGAGACTTGTAACCCGGGTACCATCATGTTAGATATAACTGACTTGAAACCTCATCTGCCTTACCATGTCGCGTTTCAGATAGTAGTGGCTCATCCCACGAAAACTTTTACACGAAATATTTTCCGCACGGTGGTCAACGAGGGCGCATCGACTTGCATTATGTCATTAGCATGCTGGAAAGCCATTGGTCAGCCCGAGTTGTCTCCATCACCTACTCTCCTTACTGCATTCGACAGTCGTTCTTTCTGACCACATGGCATCATTCCTTCTTTCTCTTTGCAGTTAGGAGGGAAGACGGTGTGCGTCGAGGTAGAGGTAGTCGATGCCCCCCTCGAATATAATCTCTTGTTAGGTCGTAGTTGGACTTATGCGATACAAGCGGTGGTTGCTACAGTTTTCTGAGTCTTTTTGTTCCCACATGAAAGCCGGATAGTGACCATAGATCAATTTTCCTTCTCTAGACCTGACCCATCTTTGGAGGAATCCATGGTTCCCATGATTGATAATCCTCAAGCCGGTGTCATCAACGTAGGAGTTGGCTTGTGCCCATCTTTGATGGGTACTTTCGATTACCCACCTCCTCATGGCGATGTCAAGTTTATATCGACTCACCACAAGGCTGAGATTTTTCACGTCTCATTGTTCTGCACGACTTACTTTCAGGATCCGTGGATTCTTCCTTCCCCATCAGCCACGATGGATGCGACGGGGCACGCTAGCATGTCCACGCCCTTGTCGGCCACTGAAGTAGCGTACTCTTTGGTCCAGAAAGATTCAGCTACTCCTGATCTGACTCCCGCACAAGAGTTGGATCCAGTTCTTGAGCCTATCTGGGCTCAGGATTCTCTTGCCAACACCGATTCGTTAGATTTAGTCTTGCCTTCTAACGAAGCAGTAATTGAAGCAATGACTGGTCCGGATAAACCTTGGGATGATCTTCATCACAGATCATATTTCCTCCCAGATTTGAGCCAAATCGAGGTAGGAGAATTCACTAACCATGACGGGAGATCAACCATGTCCCATTAAACTCTTAGCTACACAGGATATTTATGCTGAGGGAAATATGGCGACTATCGCTGCCACGATACCTATCAATATCTCCTGAAACCCCGACATCGTGGAGAATATCTTCGTCGAAGCATATTTCTCCCCCAAAGAGATTAAGATTTACACAGATCTTTTCAAAGAATTCTGCGATGTTTTTGCCTGATCTTACGAGGAAATTCCAGGCATCGATCCGAAAATAGTTGACCATGAAATCAAAACGTATCCTGATGCTAAGCTTGTTCGACAAAAACTTTGTCCAGTTAATCCTAGTAAAGTAGCAACCATCAAGGCTGAGGTTGAGAAATTGCTCAAGGCAGGGTTCATTTACCCTATTCATTTGACTCAGTGGGTGTCAAACCTTGTGTTGGTCGATAAAAAACAAGGCACAATTCGTGTATGTAACGATTTCGCGATTTGAATAAGGCATGTCCAAAAGATAATTATCCAACCCCATTCATCGATCAGATCATTGATGAATGCACCGGTTGTGAAGCCTTTTCGTTCATGGATGGTTTTTCAGGATATAATCAAATCCAAATCAAACCTGAGGACCAACACAAAACGACATTCATTTGTCTGTGGGGTACATTCGCCTTTCCAAAAATGCCTTTTGGTCTCAAGAATGCTGGAGCCAATTTCCAGCGGGCCATGTCTTTTGCGTTTCATGACCTCAAACATATAGTCGATGCCTATCTATATGATTTAGCATCATTCTCTCGCAAGCGAAAAGATCATCCTACACACCTCAGACTCATCTTTGAACGCTGTCGCTACTTCCGGATTCGCTTGAATCCCAACAAGTGCAGCTTTTGCGTCACGTCAGGACGTTTGTTAGGTTTCATCATTTCAACAATGAGGATCATGGTCGATCCTATTAAGTTGGAGGCAATAGTCCAGTTGCCCCCCCCACGCACAATCTTACAACTTCAAAGTCTTCAAGGCAAGGCGAACTTCTTACGACGCTTCATCGCCAACTATGCCGAAATCACTAAGGGATTTATGCATTTACTGAAGAAAGATGTTCCCTTTTTCTGGGATGAAGCCACTCAACGCTCTTTCAACGCATTGAAACACGCCCTCACCACTGCACCTCTGCTACGACCACCTGATCATAACAAAGATTTGTTATTATATCTGGCTGCCGCAGAGTCAACCATAGGCATGGTTTTAGTTCAAGAGGATGATTTTTTTTTCTGAATACGTGATCTATTACCTGAGTCAAGGCCTCGTAGGACCAAAACTTAATTATACCCATCTCGAAAAACTTGTGTTGGTAGCAGTTCATGCTGTTCAACGGTTCCGTCACTATGTTCTGTTTCGTCAAACCACCGTCGTCGCCATCGTGAATCCATTCCAGTACATGTTGACACGACGAGTTATCGGTGGAAAAATCAGTAGATGGATGGTAATCCTCAAAGAATTTGACTTAGACTTCGTTTCATCCAAGTCCAAAAAGTCATTGGTCTTCGCAAAACTTATCTCGGAGCTTCCAGTTGAGTCAGGTGACGTTGTGCCTGAGGAATCGCCTATCCGGGGGGATATGTTTTTGATTGAATCATCAGACCCCTGGTATGGAGATATACTGATCTATCTCCAGACTTTGAAGTGCCCCACCTCTGCGTCTCGTGATGAGCGTCGACGGATATGCCATCAGGCCAAGAACTATCTCATACTCAATGATACATTGTATCGGAGAGGTGTAGACTGCATCTTGCGTCGATGTCTCACTCATGAGGAGGCCATCATAGTGATCAATGATTGTCATACAGGAGCTTGTGGCAATTACTTATCTGGGTTGGCAATAGCCCAAAATATTTTACGAGCGGCTCTCCTTTTAAGCCCTTTTCAGACCCTCTAAACATGAAAAGATTGTCGAGCGATCTTGTGATCTTTCACGCTCGTTAAACTGGAATTTGAAGTCACATCTGTCCGGCGGTAGTTTACCCCTTTTTCGGTCCGGATGGTCAACTGTATGAACAAAGGTATACTCTATTGAATTCTGATTCTTTAGAAGAGTATCCTCAGGTAAGATTTTATTCCTTTTTCGGGCCTGAGGGACTAAATTTACGAAAAAGAAACCCCCTCGGAGTCCATAGTTAAGCTCTTTTCAGACTCCCTAAAATTGAAAATATCGCCGAGTGATCTTATTCTTTCACACTCGTTAAAATGGTCCAGAAGAACATTCCTGACGGAGTCCATAGTTAAGCTTTTTTCAGACTCCTTAAAATTGAAAAAATCGCCGAGTGATCTTGTCCTGTTCACACTCGTTAAAATGGTTTTGAATTGACGTCTAATCGGTGCTAGTTTATCCCTTTTTCGAACCGACTAGACTATTGATGAAAAAGGTACCCCAATGGAGTTTCCTTTTATGATTTTTCAGACTCTCTAAATATGAAAAATCACCGATTTTACCTTCTTTGGGCTCGTCAAACTTACATCGAAGGACGTTACCATTGTGTGTTCTATCAACCGCATTTGCATCCTTTACCCATCAGCCTAGTAACAGTTTTCCTTTGCGTCTTAACACCTTTGGAAACTGGAGGATTTTTCCCGAGTATCATTTCCCTAGAACATCAGTCTTGTCCTTGTGCCTTGAGCTTGTATGTTTTCTCTACTCGTTCCTCCTTTGTAACGTAATATTCCTTTATTCTTTTTCAAAATCATCAAAAAGAACAAAAAAAAAATCAAATATACCCCAAAAAGAGGATGGGAAAAGTATTTTCTTTATTGGCAGCATCATGAGTTGCCCTTGGATAAAGAACATCTGTCTGTTTGATTCATTAGACTATGGGATGTAGTACGACCTTAGGAAGATTTTGCTCATTATACAGAGTTGTGTCCTCCACTGTTTGGTTAATATTCCAAAACATATGGAGAGTTTGTGTTGCCTCCTGCTTCGTAGACTTATGATTAACAGATATGATGCTTGAGTCTTATCACTTGTCGTGCTATTATCTAAGGGAAGTTTGTCACTAAGCCTGAGTTGGCCTCTCTGCAATATGTCTCTTGTCCGCATACCCGACCATATTGAACGTCCAATCAAGTCTTTGTTCGAAATCACTGAAGCATTCAGTCCGATCATCAAGATTATCAAGTCCATAACCGATGAGCCGTCGAAGACCTCTGGGTAGTGCATTCGTACACTCATATTACACTCCTACCTGAGTTTTAGAAGATTTTGAAGTTGTTGGTCGAGCTCTGAAGTACAGCCATCAGGCCGAATCAACTTCTGGGAGACGGATACTTTATATGTATATCTTTCTGATTTCGAGATGTAGCTCCGCTATGTATTATTCGTAGCTACTCTTCATAGTTGTTTCACATGGATCTACAGTGTATTTTATTGGTATCCATGGTTCTATTTTTATCCCAAAAATGGGTATGCCTGCCTCGGTGAGACATTTGATATTTTTTGCAGATGGCACCTCCTAATTCCTGATTCCTAGGCTCACTCATTCAGCATATCAGTAAAAATTGGTAAATATTGGTAATGTATTTCGGCCATCAGATGCTCTTCTGACCTCACACATTAGGGGGCATCTGTTATAACCCTAAATTGCACCACACATTCTTACCTGGTATCAGGCCAACTCATATCCCTTCCTTGCCAAAGCCATGCTGAACAAACTCTTGGAAATCCTCTTAAATTAAGTAACACGTGCCCTAACCCATTACTGGGCGTGTTGGAACGCTGGCAGGCCTGCTACTGCATGCGTTGGAATGCTGGCTGGCCCACTACAGCCCACGTTTACCTAACAAAGCACAAAAACAGGAAAGTTTCCAACGGGATGGAAAGCTTTGGGTCAGTTAACTGGAACTCCCAACCATGCATGGCCGAGAGTTCATCCAAAACCCTAGCTCCTTCTAGCCTATAAAAGAAGGGGTAGGGGTACTATTTGGAAGGAAGAAAATCATAGCAAAGAAACTCTGCCCAATTGTCGAATCCGTTTTGTCCCAATCCTTTAGCCTTTCTTCAAGCTTCAGGAGAATTCAAGCAAAGCAGTTGGAGGACAAAGAAGAGGAGGATCCTGGGATCAGGATCAAGGAACGGTGGCCGATCTCTATTATTATTGTAAGTTGATTCATCTTGAGATTAATAAAAGAATACTTTTCCTGTCCCAATGCATGAGTTTTATATGTTTTATTCGATTTATTCTTAATCTCTAACCCTCTAGTAGAACAATAGCATGCATGTGTAGTGTTTTGTCTTGATTGCAGGATTGTCTTTGGAAGGAGCAGCGTAAGCAAGCGGATAAAGCGCAACGAAGGATCTACACCAAACATCCGTAAAAAGGTTAGTAGGTTCTTCCCATGTTTGCATGTAAAAAATGGTTTTAGGTTTGGGGTGGTAGGTTGAAAAGCAATTTCTTAAGGGTCATGATCTGCATGCAAGTTTATCCCTAGCTTGTTAGTCCGTAGGGTATTATTTCCCAACAAAAAATAGAAGGAATCCTGATGACGATTCCCATACTCACTCCCACCATACCCTCTACACCCCCACTCACTAACCTCCCTGCCACAGTTGGGGGTAGGAAAAAGAAGAATGAGCCCACAGCTCCACTCCCCCCACGCATCCAACCTCCTTGCGCGCCATGTGAGAAATATGGACACCCAACCAAAAAATGCCCATCTCTACCCAAGTTACATAACCTAATTCCCCTCAGTCAAACACCATCATCGCTCGCCACTGTAGCAAGTACTACTGCTACCTCCCCTAACGCAAGTAGAAAAGCGCTACAAACCAAATTCTCTTGCACCATATGTTCCGAACATGGCCATTATACACACCATTGCCCAACACTACCTCAATTCCGGCAGACATTAATCGCAGTACGCCAAAGCTTCCATCACGAACCCAATCCAACTACATCATCCCTACCAAACATCACTGACATCCATTATGTCATGACTTCAGTCAATGAATGTATGAGATGCCCTTTCTCTCTATGTGAATCCTTATATCATTTTACATATCAATGTCCTATGATCATTGAATATAGACAATGCCAAATGATCCTGATTCAAACCCTTGTACCCCCTACAGAATATATGGTTGACCTTACCTCATCACTAGAGATTCTTCATATCATTTCTCCTAAACCAGAGGCACTCCCTATTGATCTATGGTTCTTGGATGACTTATCCGAGGATTTACCCCCAAATCCCCCCAATTCTCCCTTTCATTTCCCTACATGAATTTTACATCCAACTACCACTGGTACTCCTCAATACCTCAATATTTGGTTTATGTCAAGAAAACCATCACAATCTCATTGTGTTGTTACCCCTGCTTCTTCATCACCAGAGCACAACCACACGGTGATAGTCACCAATATCACTCTTTACGATCCCTTGTATTCTTGCCAATTCCACTATGACGAGGACATACTCGAAGAGTTAAACACCCCCGACTACCCATGGGATGCACTACACCACAGAGCGCTCTTATTTCCATAGGAAGCCTCCATGCCTCCTAACCAACACCCCATATACGCCGTTGAAACCAAGGATTTTATCCCATTAGGGCATATCGACTGGTTCAACAACCCCATTCCTTCCCCTGATGCTTTTGAAGAAGGCAACATGACCAACATTTCCCCGACTATCAAAATCGATATTTCCATAAAAAATGGAGTCGTCGAGAAAATCACCATTGGCGCCGCATGCACTCCTCAAGAAATCAAAGCCTATAAATCCCTCTTCTAATAATATCGGGATATTTTCACTTGGTCATACACAAAAATTCCTGGCCTTGATTCCTCTATTGTCGAACATTGCATAGACACATGGTCTGATATCACACTGATTCGCCAAAAACAACGACCGCTACACCCATCCAAAGCAGCGGCCATCAAAGCTGAGATTGAAAAATTACGTGCAACTGGGTTCATCTACCCCGTCGCCTATACCTCATGGGTTTCCAACCTTGTACCCGTTAACAAAAAACAGGGCACTATTCGTGTCTGCACGAACTTTCACGATCTCAATAACGCATGTCCCAAAGACGAATTTCCAATGCCATTCATCAATCAAATTATCGATGACTACGCAGACCATGATGCTCTATCCTTCATGGATGGTTTCTCTGGTTATAATCAAATCCAGACCCACCCAGTCGATCAATACAAAACTGGATTCACCACCCCTTGGGGTACTTTTTCATATCGTGTCATGCCTTTTGGCCTAAAGAATGTTGGCGCAACTTTCCAATGGGCTATGACATACATTTTTCATGATCTGGATCATATCATCCTTGCATACTTGGATGACCTCATAGCTCGATCCAAAAAATGCACCCAACATCTTGATGATTTATGGATCATCTTCCAATGGTGTCGTCAGTACAACATCCGCTTGAACCCCCTCAAGTGCGTGTTTTGCGTCACTGCGGGGTGCCTCCTCAGATTCATCATTTCCCACAGTATTACTGTGGACCCCCTTAAAGTCCAAGCCATCATAGAAATTCTACCCCCCCAGACTTTATGTCAACTCTAGAGCCTATAAGGAAAAGCTAACTTTCTACGACGATTTGGCCCAGACTATGCCACTCGAGCACATGGTTTCCTTCGCTTACTATGCCACGACATCCCATTTCACTGGGATGAACATGCCCAAAAAGCATTCGACGATTTTAAAACGATGCTTTCTAATGCCCCTTTAATAAGTTCACCTGACTATAATTGTGACTATATCCTCTACATATCAACATCATCTATCTCAGTAGCAGGAGTTCTTGTTCAAATTGGCGATGAAAATCATGAGCATGTCATTTACTACATTAGTAAAAACCTCTCAGGGCCACCCTTGAAGTATAATCACGAAGAGAAACTAGCCCTTCCAGTCATCCTCGTAGTCTAGAAACTGCGCCATTACATTCTACTTCACACAACCAAAGTCATAGCAGATTCCAACCCTATGCAATACTTTCTTAGTCGTCGGCAAATTAATGGCAAATTTTCTCGATGGGTTGTTATCCTTCAGGAGTACGATCTCGAATTTTCAACACACAAGAGCAAGAAATCTCTTTCCCTCGCCGAAATTGTCGCGACCTTCCCCTCTGATACTACCAGTGCCCCCGTCAATACCGAATTCCCCAATGAACATCTCTTTTATATCACTTCGGATGATCCTTGGTACGACGACCTCCTCGTCTACCTCCGAACCCAAAATTTTGGTAACCACCTCTCATGAGATGATCACCGTCGTATCCACCACCAGGCCCCCCACTATCTCCTCATCAGAGATATATTATATCGGCGAGGGGTTTACACCATACTTCATCGGTTCTTGACTATTGATGAGGCCGATAGAGTCTTAAACAATTTCCATAGCGGTGCGTGCGAGGGCCATCTTTCGGGAATGTCCATTGCTCAGAAAATCATCTAAGCAGGTTACTTTTGGCCTACATTGTTTCACGATTGCATTCACACCATAAAGCGATGCAATAAATGTCATCTTTACGCCAAAAAAGCACGAGCACCACCTTCTCTTCTCCACTCAGTCATTACTGCAAGCCCCTTTTGTAAATGGGGCATCGATTTCATGACTTGTAACCCCCCATCCAACAATGGACACAAATACATCATTGTCACAGTCGATTACTTCAAAAAATGGGCTGAAGCCATGCCCACCTTCAACAAAACCACTGACACTGCAGTGCATTTTTTCTTTAATCACGTCATATCCCTCTTTGGAGTACCACTCCAACTAGTTTCCAATCATGGGAAACATTTTGAGAATGAGATTTTCATTGAACTCTCATCACGGTTTGGATTATCCCATGAGTTTTCCTCACCATATTACCCTCAGGCTAATGGATAGGTCAAAGCAGTTAACAAGGTCCTCAAGACCATGTTGCAATGCATGGTTAAAAAACATAATACCAATTGGCATCATATGTTATTTTCCGCGCTATGGGCTTACCGTACGGCCGTGAAAATGGCCACTGGTTTCACACCATTTCATCTAGTCCATGGGGTCAAGGCCACTCTTCCTATGGAGTGTGAAATTCCCACCTTACACACCATGATTGAGATGTTACCCGACACTGCTCCAATAGAGCATCATTTGCTGAACTTAGAGTCCTTGGATGAAGATCGTCGATCTTCATTATAGAACAATGAGGCAACCAAAAAACGGTCAAAGGCCACCTTTGATCGCCATGTCAAACTTTGCTCATTTCATGAAGGAGACCTCGTCCTTGCTTACGATATCACTCACGATACCCTTGGTCATGGAAAATTTGAGTCACTATGGCATGACCCCTACATTATCCAACATTGCCTCACCAAAGGCACATACATCCTGGCTTCCCCCGAAGGGTTCTCTCTCAAAGAACCCATCAACATGTTATACTTAAAGAAATTTTACGCCTAAGCGTAGCCATTCTACATTAGGCTATTTCTTTTATAGTGTTTTTAATGTTTTTTCCATCCTGTTATCTACATCAATAAATTCCCCGGGCCATTTTTTATCCTTAGCCGTCGGGCACCATTTTTTCATACCCTGTCCAAGTACGCATGCTCATGCTCAAAATTATCAAATAAATGCTTTTATGTTCGATTCTCTTCAGATATTGTTCACGTCAGGTATTTGTTTTTCATGTGTGCAGGTACTTGGTCATCATACATCAGTGAAACCCCTTCAGGTATATAATCAACACTGGCATGTAATCATTCCCTCTGAATCTCAATTGCATCTCCAGTCACACCCTCTAAAATTTTCCTTTAGGATCCCCATCTCTGGCTCTGTAGTACCGACACCTCCATTACATTTTGGGTACTGTCACCCGGTAGCACTCTCCCCCACATGAGTTGTCCCATTCATAGCACCCTTTGACACTTTGACACTCATGTTGTTTTT
This sequence comes from Picea engelmannii, assembly GCA_009831015.1. Classification (NCBI taxonomy): domain Eukaryota; kingdom Viridiplantae; phylum Streptophyta; class Pinopsida; order Pinales; family Pinaceae; genus Picea; species Picea engelmannii. The sequence continues at coordinate 18,629 of WSFP011375686.1, forward strand.
TCAACCCTTTAGGGATGGGAGTCCCGATAGTCTTACATCATGTCGTGAATCAGCCACATACTCCTTCTCTTCATTTTGCTAGATTTTCCAATGGACTCCCAGGTTATCTCTTCAAGGTTCTATTTTGACTGTGCCTCCACAGTATCATTAACCCTCCATTTCATCCACAATCAGTTTGCCCCTCCGCAAATTTTCCTCCATACCATCTACCTCATATAGAAACCCACCCATGGGGCCCCCAACCTCCACTAGTTCTCCAAGCACATTGCGCCCTCACCAGCTCAACCATATTACATTGGGGCACCTGTTTCTGTGTTTGTACACTCATCCAAAATTATTCTTTATAAATTGTAAAAAGCCTTTGTTTCCATCATTTACATATCTTTTTGTTGTCACCTTTGGTGACCTTCTTCCCTTTTTTGGAAAATGCAACCCATGTTACCCTTGGTTGGGGCAATCCTTATCATCTACTCCTGTTGACATCATCCATATACTCCAAGTATACCACCAGCCACTTACCTCTATTCTATGAGTTTGTCCACTTTGTCCCGCCTCTGGCACAACTTATCCCACATCTTGTTGTCCCCCTGACACTCGACCTAGTTGAACGGTTGCAGCCAATTATACTTTGCATATACCCCCCACCAAGGGCAGTCTTGAGTCTTCATACATCTTGATTTCATCCATGTACCTCCTCAATTCCTAACCTCACCTAGTAGATTTCACGAAGCCCTTTACTTCTTGGAGTCGTGTCTCCATTTTGTCGACATCAGCACAGTTTCCAGAAGAGCGATAATATCTTGACTCTCATTACCTTTCCCATGACAGGTCTTGGACGGCACAGGGAGAACCATAATTTCTCCCTGCTGTCATTGACCACCGTAACATTCGACTTCAACACTTTCTCATGTTACGGTGGGTCTTACTTTGCGACTATTGCAGTTATTTCTCATATTTGCCAAAGACCTCTGAACTTGGCTGGGCTATCAATGCCTACAGAATCCATGATACTTCTTACAGGTGTCATTACCTACTATTTAGAGTATGTTCCTCCTCAGAATTGTCTTCTGCCTTTATCACGACCGCCCCCAAGGGCACTACAGTTGTCTACACCAACACACTGTTTTAGTTACTATACAACACCATTCTTTTTTGAGTTACACGACACAAGCATGGGGCATGCCCACCTTGTTTATATACAATTTATTTTTCCACACCTTATGGAAGGTTGGGTCCTATAGGTTCCCTTCTCCCTCCAATGGGTCACTATTGATACTCTCACTATCTCTCTCTCTTACAACAACACTCTCAACAGAAGAAACATTGATGAATTTCGGCTATACGTATGCTCCTAACCTCATCCATTAGGGGGCATCTGTTATCACTGAAATTTCTTCCACAAATGGTCACCCATGGACCAAAATTACCACAAAATCATTTCCAAAAGATCCAAAACTATACAACCATTGATAAAATTAAGGTGTGCAATGACTACATAGGGCGCGCGCGCACATGTGCGTTCCAGAAATGCACGAAAAACACACATGCGCATGATGCATGACTGTGGTCGCTAAAAGCCACACACATCTGAGAATGGTGCATTTATGAGATTGGTCAGCCTCCCACCCACTTCTGGTTCAGCTTCCAAGTTGATTTGACACCCAGTATTGACTGAATCCGACTGGGTGGCTGGTCAAAGACCTGAAAATTCCCTAAATAGCCTCTTTTCACACTATAAGTTGGTTGCACAATACCTCAAAGTGGTGCTATAAAACAAAGCCATGGGTGCACTTCATTTTCAAGGAATTCATTAGTAAGCTTATGCTGCTACTATTCTCTTGGGGAATCCCCTTTTCTCATCAAGAGTATACTAGCACCATTACATTTGACAATCCATCTCACCTCTTGAGTGGATTAGCTTGAGATTCTTTCACCATTTCATTCAAAGTTGTAAGAAGAGCTTAGTTGTGGGGTTCCAAGAGCCCTTCCTTGGAGGAAAAAGGGACCCAAAGTCCTCTTTCTTTTTGGTGTTTTCTTTCATTAATATAATCCTTGCCATTGGTTACATGAGTCTTATTGGTTTTTTGTTCTTATGTCCTTATGCTCAATAGTTTAGTTGTTCTTTTATTTCTTAGTTTATTTCTTAGCTTGTTCTTTTATGTTTCTTTCTCTAACCCTTTTCCTTTACAACTTTCTTTCTTAGCTAACCTAACTAAGCTTGTAAGCACCTTTGTTTTGCTCATTTAGGGGACAAAAGAGGCACAACACTTATGAAGTGCATATACCATGGCTAGGCCTTCTCTTTCTGTGGTGTTGTAATTCTGCTCTTATTCTGACAACTTTCTGCTTGAAAAGGATATAGGATGGTCTAAGTCCCCTGCTCCTGGTTATGCCATAATTTCTCCAAGTGTTATGGCTGATGCATCTACATGCACATGAAATATCTTTTACCAATATGGGAATACTAGTATAGGTGTTGTTACCATCTTTTATTTTAGAGTGTGCAATCCTTGCTGACATTCCTCATTACATTGAAATCTGGTGTCCTTCTTTAACAATTTTTTCATTGGTCTAGTAATTTGTGCATACCCCTTTATGAACTTCCTGTAATAGTTTGTATGTCCTAGCGTTGCTCTTAACTGGCACACTGAATTTGGTGGTGGTAAATTTACAATGACTGCAATCTTAGTAGGGTTCACTAGTAAACCTTGTTTACACACTATATGTCCCAACAATATCCCAAAAGGTGTACAAAAAATGCATTTCTTGATATTTAATGATATATGACATTGTCTGCATCTTTCCAAAATTAATATTAACACTTCTACATGGTCCTTTAAAATATTATATACAATCCACTCATCCAAATATACTTCTAGAAATTGATGTCTAAATTCCTTAAAAGAAGCTATGACTACTCTTGAGAATATGTTTGGTGCATTCTTCAACCCAAATGGCATGACTGCATATTGGTAGGATCCACATTCTGTAGCAAAAGTAGTCTTATACCTATCCTTTGAAGCTATTTTGATCTAATGGTAACCTACGAATCCATCTGTGAATGAATATGCTTGTTGGCCTCCCACATTCTCTAAGATTTCATCTATAAAAGGGCTAGGGAAAGGGTCATGTACAAAAGAATCATTGAGTTTCCTCATATCTACAAAAATATTTATCCCCCCTTGTTTCTTTTCTTGGACTACCATGGGGCTTATCCATTCAAATTCCTCTACTGGTTCAATGATACTAGCTTCCAACATTCAGTCAATTTTTGCTTTCACTTTCTTCTTATACACCGGATTTAGTTTGTAAGGTCTCTACCTGACAGGTCTAGCCTCAGGTTTGAGGGGTATGTTCATATCACCTAACTCCCTTTCTATGCCTTTAATCTATGTAAAGGTAATTGGAAACATGTCACTATATTCGTGAAATAACTCTGTTATTCATTCTACTGTTTGCTCATCCCAATAATCTCCAATACTTGCCATCTTAGGGTTTTCATTTGTCCCAATGTTGACTTTCTTAAATTTTATTGGTGCAACAAATAATTGTGATTCTAGAGATGGAACTTCCACCTCTCTTTCTCCCTCAATTTCTATAATCTGAATGTTGCACAGATCTTCTTCATTTGGTGCTTCTTCTTCCACATGATAACATGAAAGTAACTCTTTGACTATCTGTATGTTCTGTTGCTAATATTCTGTCATGATTTCAACTTCTGGTTCATCAATCAATATCACTCCTCGTATCATCTTCAACACTGAATCAATGTTGGGGTTCTCATGTTCAAATGAGAAGCTTAATACAAAATTATGATGTAATCATGTCCATGTTGTAGTGCCTCTATGCATCTCCTAGTCTATATACCAGTTCCTTGGGATTCCTTCCAATGTATGGATAAAGTGATGAGGCCATTCCTCTAATGGTGTCATCCTCCACTATGTTCTGCACTTCTCCAAGTGTTCAACTGGTGTGCCTTTCCCATCATACTTCTAGACTATATTTCTCCTCGGTTCTGCGCCAAATCTAATGCGCAATAGTCATTTATATTGATACTAGTCTAGAATTGTTTCCTTGTGTGCACCCCACCATATTGTAGGTGTTTCCTTGAGTGAAATATCTAGGGCTAAGATCCTATGATTTTCTAACACTTCCTCTTCATATTTTGTTAGAAATTCCTCTAAGTCATTTAATCCATGAAAACTGGGAGGTTCTCTTATCTCTGTACAAACCCATCTTAATGTGCGATCTATTCTTGCACACCTCCTTGCAGGGACTTCATGTAATCTATGTTGCCAATTCTCCAAACCTGTATATGAGTCAGAATCACATGATGTAATGCTTCTCCAGCTTAGTACCCCATCTACAGTTGAGTTAACATAATCCTCTTCTCGTGTGATGGTTATGTACAACTTGTTTATTTCTTCCAGATCCAAACAAGTGGCCTCTACAAACCTTTCTCCTTCTGAAGGATCCAATGGTGAAATGAATCTATATTAGCCTGATTCAAAATTCATTTTTCTTGTCTTCAGGTTGATTATAGTCTGGTTATCAAATTCCCAATCCAATCCAATAAATGTTGGGTAAGGTGTTGTGCCATCTACTATCTCTATTACTTCAAAATATGCCATAGTGCACACTCCATCCAAATCTATTGTCACACCTTTAAGCCTTCCAATAGGTAACCACTACACATCAAAATTACTCACTCCAATAGTGTCACCAGTGTCATCATTACTCACTCACGTCTTGTCCATAAGTGTTGCATATTGAACACAAGTGTTGCAAGTGTCACAAACATCATACTGCCATATTGCCTATGTCGTGCCTCTAACGACATCATAAAGACACTTAAGACACCTCAAAGACTAGTTTTGAAGAAGAGAAATCAGTTCACAGGGAGTACAAACATTTTTCCACTGAAAGAACCACTAAAAAATGGATTTTAGAGAAGAGCGCTCCCCTACCCACTGTTAGGGAGTGTTGGCACTCCCTGAGCCTCTTTGGGGGAGTGTTTGAGCACCCTGTGCACCCTTTTTGGGGGAGCGCTACCCTTTTCTGAGCAAGTTTTGGGTTTGTTGAGACAAATTAGGGAAGAATCTCTCAATTCCTGAAGGTGGTTGGATTCGAATAGATGGTCAAGGAATTATCTTAGGGAAGATCCTCAACTGAAGGAAAAAAATCCTCAACATATCCCAAAAATCTCTCAAGTGGTTGGAACTCTCCAAGGTTATATAAGGAGGCCTTCTCATGGTGAAAAGTACATGGAAAATATTGGAGATGTGAAACTTATGATCTCATGAGTGAGATGTCATCAAAGAAATCAGTGTAGATTACTTGAGCAAAGGGGTTAGACAAGGAGAACTGGAAGAAGTTGTTGCACCTTCATTCAAAGGATTGTAAGTACTTTTACTTGTTCTCATTAATAATCAATGCTTGGCCTGTTTCTTTCAAACTTATGCTTTTTCCATATGAGTTTGTTTGTAGTAGATGGATCTATATTTGAGCTAATATCAGTAGAGTAGGAACTCCATTGTATCTTTGTTTTTCCTATAGGTCCTATCAGAGAGCTCAGGATCAAATCTCAATGAAGACTTTGCAAGGAAAAACCTCGCTAATAAGGTACATATATTTCTCCTTATCTTTCATTTATTATCCTGATTAGATCTAAAAGGAAGTTAGTGTCCATGTTAAGCACTTTTCTGTCTTTTCCTTAGGAGTCTAGAGACCAAGAGGGAATCCACTTGTCTGCAGGGGGATTCACCTACAAAAAAAATTGATGACTCCACTGGGGAGGAGCTTTGATTTTTGTTTCCATTCCCAGATCTTGTTTTGTCCCTTTTCCCACTCACTTGACCTTCTCCATATTGTATTTTTTATTCTTAGATTTGTTTGATTTCCTCTTTATGTCATCATGATCACCCTGATTGATTGGATTTCCTTGATTTTTTGATTTTCTAGGCATTTGTTATCCCTCGACCAAGTTTTGAGGAATACTTGGTCATAGTTGACCATTTGGTACTTCGAATGCCTGCCGAAGACAAAGTGCATAGCGAAGCGGAGATCACAGGATCTCGCCACTTTTTGTGGAACCTTTTTGGTTTTTTTTGGGAATATTGTATCAGGAAAGGGATGTCGACACTTGTTTAGGCCTTTTTCTATGTATAAATAGAGGTCTAGGCCATGTAATAAAGGAGGCCATGTCTAGTCGATGGCTTAGTGCATAAGTTGGATCTATGTGATCAGAATTCTGTGTGACTGTAAGAGCTCTGTGCATGTTGTAATAAGTGATGAGTGCCAGAGTGTGAGAAGGCTTAGTGCTTGGATCTACCTGGGGAAAGAGGATCTAGCGAGCTGTGTCGATCTCTTGTCCTATGTGGGGTAGAATCTTGGAGGCTTAGTGTTGTAACTCTGTGTTTGTCTGATGTGTGGGTGAGCCATGGTAACTCTATGTATTGTGCTGATGTGTTTGTCTCTCTCTTTCTAAGTGCTATGATATGTTTAGATAGATGTATTGATGCTTTGTGCTTAAGAGATATGAATGCATGCTAGACATGATACATAAGATGCTAAGTGATTAATCTATTGAGTATAACTTGTTTATCATTGCTAAGTGATAGATCTGAGTAATTATTGTGGTGCTTTGTGCTTTCTGCGAAGTGTATTAATGAATGTATGTTAGGAAATAACTGATGCTAAGTGCACTGTAAGCAAGATAATCACAGTTCTATGTCCCAGCTAAGGTTGCAGACACCTGAGTCCTACAACCACCCCTGCCTCTACCTTGGGTGAGACTTCATCTGCTTTGCAGGTGTTGCCGAAAGGGCCGGTAGTTAGGGATTTGTTGGTGTTCTCTTGAGCGTTGAATCCTAGGTTTTCCCCTATGCCAACAAATGGTTCCATTGCTAAGACTTGGAACTATGATTGTTGGGAACTGAAGAAGAAGAAGCTTTGTGTGAAATAAGCTCTGTGCGTAGATCTGTTTCCCTAGTGCGTAGTGTTCTGTTTGACCTATGAAGCTTTGTGCCAAGAAAGAAAGGCCAGATCTCAAGAAGAGAGGTAAGATTTGAAAAAAAAGAGGTCAGATCTGCAAGAAAAAGGTAATATCTATAAGCTCTATTCTTTGATAAAAGTAAGAATAGTTAAAAGTCTTAGATCTAGAAGCTTTGTGCTCTGTAGAAGTAAGATAAGTGAATTTTTTTGTTTTCTAAAGCATGGATCTAGGTATGTTTGATAGTTTCTATCCTACCTTCAAAACTAGGGAATTAACAGATGAAATAAAGTTTGATATTAATAGATTTGATAAGTATAGTGATAGATATGTTATACCTATTCATAGAAAGAATTTTGGGACTAACCAATAGATGCAGGATCCTAGAAAGAAATTTTTGCAGGATAATCGTTATGATCCTAGCACAAAGTACATGAAAAGTTGGGGATCATTGAAGATAAAGAGAGGATTAAATCTTTGTTACAATTGTAGAAGGCCCGAACATCTTGCTAAGGAATGCCCTGGGCAAAGAGCCAATTGTCTTTGTTATAAGGATACCATGAAGTATTGGATTACCCTAGAATGATTGCTAGGCTTGAAAAGCTGAATATAGAGAAAGCAAGAGATCAAGAGACCAAGATTATAGCATAAACCCAGAAAGAATAAAAAAATATATTGCTACATATGAGAGATACCTTGAATGACCACTGACATGTTAGGCTATCAGAGATATTCAAGAAGAAAGAACAGATCGAAGTGAGAATAGGAGACTTTGACATTGATTGTGTTTTGGATGAAGAAACACTGGTGAACATTATGACAGAAGGAACCTGGAAAGCTATAGGAAGACCTGACATGACCCCTTCATTAAGAGGAATAGGGTTAATCAGAGGAAAGTTGGTAAACCTATGTGGAAATCTCACTCAGATATCTATGAATGCTCATGGAGATTCAACAGAAGAATATTTTGAGATTGTTATGTTCGTGGAGGACAACGCCCTGTTTACTATGTTACTTGGTAAACCTTGGATTAAGAAAGATCAAGCCAGAAAATAGGAAGCAGAAAAGGACCTAGAACAATAGAGACAAGAGTTAAGAGACTTCATGACTTGAAGGATCGCGCAATTGATTAAAGAATGGGAGAATATATCAAGGGTTCTTGACCCCAGGAACTTGGATGACAAAGTTGAAAAAATGCTAGAAGAACCACAGAGGATCGAAAAATATGTTGGACAAGTAATACCCGTGGATATGAAGAAAGAATCTTAGCACTGCAAAGTTACCATGCCAAGAGAAGAAAAGAATTAGAATGAAAAAAGGATGACCGAGACAAAGCTCACTGGGAAGAAGGCTAGAAAACTCATGAAGAAGAAAGCGAAGTTGGAGAAATTACATAACGTTCCAAAAGAAACCTTATAGAAGGAAAACATGCATAATTTGAGCTTTGTCGGGATAGCAGAACAACGACATATGGCACTTCTCCATGTCAAAGTAATATAGCCATTAGAAGACGATATACCCATTCTGCTGATGGCCCGAACGTCTTGAAAGAAGGTTATGAACTATTACCTGACCATTAGACTACACCATAATGGACAGATCAAGAGTTAATGGATCCTCCTATCCATTGAAAGAAATCTGTTACAACTTTACTTACTTATTCCGTCACGCCATGCTCGAAAGACACTTTTTCCAATTGAGAACTTGAGCTCACAGAATACCCACAATGTGGAATAGTGACTACCCCACCTTTCTCTCTATTCAATTACGGTACCTTCATCCCATTGACAACTTGAGAAAGTGATCCTGAGCTTACATGTCTGATGAGCTTAGCGCAACAGAAGAATCGGTGAGAGAAGTACTCGCTAGCTTAAGAACCGAAAGAGTTATGTCAAAAATAGGAACGTCCAATGGAGTCCAAGCCTCATCGTCAAGAGGAGTAGTAACTTCTCCATCCACTACTCGAGCTGGACCATCCTGATAGCCCGTCGAGAAATGTACTAAACATAGATATGACATCGCGAATTCCATATTGATCCCGAGCATATTTCCCTCTTACATACCTCCTCTAAAAGGTGAAATAAACCGTGACAGTGTGCCCTGATATTACGACTATCCTATGATCACTGCATACCTACCAAAGGGAGTGTGCGCAGTTCGCATGAGCAGACCAAGCTCGCAGCATTGAAGTTTTGTGACTTCAACCTTGGTGAATGGAAAGCCTATAGTATGCTTGCCCCACACAAGTATCCGACGATGAAAAAGGGGAAGAATTCCAAGATCATCCCTCATTAATGGACGATGAACCTCGCGTAGTCCACCTTACTTAATGTAATGAAGATTCCACACTTTAGCAGGCACCAGGAGGTGAATGCTTGCATAAAATTTCTACTGGAGAGGTACCATGGAGGATATCTTTGGTTGAACCAGCGTATAACGATTGATCTAGCGCTGATCAATTAGATCACCAGGCTGAGCATGTAGGGCCCTGACCCACAAGACTATTACCCTGGAAAGACTGCAGATCACACTCTTTCACATAAGATTAAAGAGGCCTATGGAAATGTTAAAAAATGTGCACTAGGTTACAAGGTAACCTCTATTGATAGTGGCACAGTGTGCCTCATCTGTCAGATGATCGTAGGAAAGTTAGTCTGTAAGAACAGACCGACGCATGTATCTGTGTTTGTAGTTGATCTCGCAGGAAAATGCATAGAAGGAGTCCAAATGAATTGGTAGAAATACTTAGCAGATCAACTCGAATTGGATTGCAGAGAAGCGCAAGACCAAGGATATGAGTTCCACTTCAGCTGGATTCTCATCCTGATTGCCTTCATATCATGGGAGATGTCAAAGGATGTCGTTTTTCCTGAAACCCTACCATTTGATCCATTGGCTTTGAAGTTCAGTACATTATGGTACACGATAGTTATGAACAATCAATGGCAGTCAAATACCCTCTTTCACAGATACTACATCCAGTTGAAAACTGTGATACAAGCCACACCTCGCATTACTCCAAACACACTCCACATATTCAGACCCTTAATGAAGTTCAGTGCAGACCGCCACTTCATATACCTGAATCCATGCTCTGATGAGCACTAGGAACAACTGCAGTCCTATTATAAATTGACAGAAGAAGACCTTGAAGAGATTACCAAGGAATGGTTGGTGGACCTCCTCGTTGCATAAGATCCATCGGATATTTCAGATATCAGCAGCCCAGAATATTCTCAGGACACACCTGGGCCTAGTAAGACAAAGGAGACGAAGAAAACTAAAGAAGTTCAACATGTGGATAGCCACTTTGTAAGGACATCTTCCATAACACCAGATGAAGAAGGTAACGAAAAAGACCTAGAAGAAGTTGAACAACAACTAGAAGATGAAGTCCAAGTTCTAAAGAAAATAAAAGGGTCACCTTCGAAGTATTCCGTTAAGAAGAAAGAAAAAGCGACCATGACCAAGATGAAGACCACGCTCAACCCCGATGACTTCAGATTTATCCTTGCAACTTTGAATGAAGCCATAGAAGAAATTATAGAAAAGAAGGAGGGCAAGAAACAGATGATGTATGACAAAATCGAAGCTGAGCTCCAAGGAGTACAACAAGCCCTCTAGTCTAACTGTGTAGTCTCTGCTGCGCTTATGCCAGAAGGAACACCCAAAGCAGGAGATGAGTTAGTTCAACTCCATAGGATTGACGACCTAGTCAAAGTACGCATTTGGAAAGCAGAAGAAGTAACAACGCAGGCCACCTAGACCCTAAAGCACGCACACGAAGAAATCATAGAGCAGCGCCAAGATGCACAACAAGAGAAGGATGCCATCCTAGAAAAATTTGAAGAAGACATAGTGAAAATCAAGAAAAAAAGGAGAAACTGCTCTCAAAGTAGATCAGGATCGAAGAAGTGGTCAATAGAGCATTTCGCTCTGTGACTGGCTTAGAAAAGAAGGCAAAATAACCCATACAAGGCTAAGTAATGAAGCTTGTTGAAGTCATTCAACAACTTCAACAAAGAGTAGTAGAACTAGAGCTCCAAGCTATACCGAGTACTCCACAAGAAGAACGTGACCAATGAGAAGTGAACACCCGAAGTACAGTAAAAAGGATTAAGGCACTCATGGAAGAATGTAAGCAATTAAGTAGTAGAAGTGCGCAAATACATGAGAACCTATCCGAGAACCCTGAATTGCATAAATTGGAGTCACAACTCCAGGAGGTGAAGTACTAAGCCAAGAAGTTATAGGTACAAATGAAGGACCTATCAACCATAGAGAAAATGAAGAGGTCCCATGAATAGTGTGCCATGAAAAAATAGATTCATTTGATCCAGAGCAAGGTCATGGAAGTGACGCAACAACTTCAACCTTTGCAAGATAGGGCATGCCAACTATTCTTAGAGATTGAGAGCCAAGGGACATAACTAGAACAGGTCATGAACACAATAGAGCAGCGCTTAGAAGGACCAGTTAGTAACGCACTCATTCAGGATTTTGTAGAGCAAGAAGTATTAGCAAAGCAACATGTAGAAGCAGCTCAAGCGAAGCTCGAGGCCTTTGAGGTAGATTTACCCAGAGAAGAGTGACTCGAGACAAGTCACAGGTGAGTGTTGGGGGCCTGTTGGCCCTCGACCAAGTTTTGAGGAATACTTGGTCAGAGTTGACCATTTGGTAATTCGAATGCCTATCAAAGACAGAGTGCATAGCAAAGCGGAGATCACATGATCTTGCCACCTTTTGTGGAACCTTTTTGGGTTTTTTTGGGAATATTGTAACGGGAAAGGGATGTCGGCCCTTGTTTAGGCCTTTTTCTATGTATAAATAGAGGTCTA
>ML852288.1:4001-30457 GCA_009831015.1 Picea engelmannii
TAATTAGGAAACTAGGAAAAGAGGGAAACATAAAGAGAAAAGGGAAACACAAGGGAAAAAGAAGAAAGTCAAACTTAGTAAGTTATCTACCATTTAAGAACGTTCTAATTTAAAACTGAACTAGCAAATTAATAATGGGGAAAGTCATTAAAACTTGTAAGGGAATTTGGGGACACCTAGGAGCGATTCTAGGAGTGACTCTGGGTGGGTGAGGGAAATAAGGGTAAATAATTAATTAATGAAATTAGTTTTTGGAGGAATGAATGGGTTTGGTGACACATGTACGGGGTGGAATGTTTTTGAATTAATTTATTAAACTTAAAATAAAATGGGATTTTGGGAAAGTAAGGGAGTTGAAAAATCTATATAATGGAGGGAGGAGAAGGATGATAAAAATCTTTGGTTGGGTAACGCTATGCTACAAAAATCTATTCTTGACTGACTTGGCTTGTGGGAGTTGGGATACTGAGCTCAGTGAGGAGTGGTAGCTCGGCCTTGCGAGGTGAGCTAGGAGCTAGCTGAATCTGAGGATATTGTGCATGGCCTGTTTGCAGCTTGGGGGGATAAGGGGGAAGAAGACTACCCCTAGCATTGGCTAGGAGGTACCAATGAAGTCTCATTGATCGAAAAACGGGAGTTGCATGAAGCGTGCGAGACATCAAATCAGAGCGGGCGATCAGGCAATAATACACTTTCTTTATTTTGCATGGTAGATTGTAGTGGGATTTATTCTTTGGATCTGCATGTTTAAATTGGGTAAGTAAATTGATTGTCTTAGCATTCTAGGTGAGAAATGAATTTTTCCCTAGCCTATAGCTCGATGATTGATTGACTCCCGTGGCCTTCGATTCCTAGCATGTCTTGACCACCCTGTGGTGTATTGATTTGTGAAGGTTGTGGTTGATTTTTCCTTTCGTCCCTATCTCATCGGTCCTCACCTGAGCAGTTGGACATGAGCCTGATCTACAGTCATCGCTTCGGTGTTAATAGAACTATGGATCTCAATGCCCTACTTTTCTGTGAGTGGATGATGAGCAAAGAACGATCATGCCATCTGTCTACCTCCGTTATTGTCCTCAGTTGATTGATTTCATTGTGCCCCCTTGCGATTGACATGACCTATTCATTGTTGATATGAAATCTGCATTTTTTTTTATATAATCGACTTCTACGTTTTCTTGGATTTGTCATTTCTGGAATTATTGGGACGATCTCTCTTCGTTTCCAAAATACTTATGCCCTAGTATAATCTCTGCGACTAATGTGAATGCCTCTATGGTGGCTTATGTATTACCGAGTGACTCGACGTTGTGGAAGACTTGTCCCTTTAAGAGATTGTTACGTTTCTCATTTTATTCAATGAATTGTTGTGTGTTCAATTTTATTCTTAAAATCACTATTGGATTGTTCCCTTCGAGCATTGGAAGCCCCTTGACTGAAAACAAAACATTTTTCGGCGTTTGTGCCTTGGTCTGCATTTTGTTTTCTCAACAATACTACCTGGAGGGCGAATGCATCCCTGCGCTTTTATTTTTTTTGGCTGCCTGCAATTTAGCCATTATAAAATGTTGAAGGAGAATAGACTTAATTTCAGAGATTATCATTGGTTGTAGCAAGTCCATGTTAATTTAATTTAAATAGAGTGGGTTCTCTTAAATCTGTTTTTGGTATTTAGAAAAGGATGATTAAATTTTGTTAAGGATCTCGAACCCTAACTATGTAATTGTTTTATATACCTTTAGCTCTGCGATTTGTAAACTATGTAATTGTTGTATATACCTTTAGATCTGCGATTTGTAAACTATGTACTTACTGTATGTACCACTACCTCTGTGATTGTAAACTATGTAATTGCTTTATATACCTTTAACTCTACGAATTGTAAACTATGTAATTGTTGTGACACCATACCCTTATGATTGTAACCATATAACTGTTGTGAAAACTGTGTCCCTTGCCCACGAATTTTACCCCAGACCATTTAACCTACCTATGCATTCGACTCATATATTCCCTCCTATGGTGAGTAATGTACCACGTCTTCCTTATTTGAAAATATGAGTACAACTACTCGAAGTGACATTTTTATTGATGGAAGTGCAACTATATTTACCTTCTCTTTGACAACATTTTTATTTTATCTAACAATGTTGTTATAGGTTGCATGTCAGTGACCTTTTAATCATTGACAAAGATTGTTGTCTGACCGCATTTTGAGTATTAATTGTGTAACGTTTTATCCAGCCTCTATGATATAGATTCTGCGATTTAAATTTTAAACTTGGACCAATCCCTGTGATAAGTCTACTACCATATGCCCTTGGCGTAGCCAGAATTGTCCTGGGGAGATAATATAGAAACAAAAATATTTTTATTTAAAAATAATTTGTGAGTTTTACTTGGAAAGGGTTGTCGTTAGTTTTATTGACAACATTTAGTTGGATAGAGTAGCCTTTAATATGATTAGATAGTCTTTAATGAGTAGACAACCTAGTTTCACTCAGACCAGACTTGTAAATCTAGTTTTCTTAATAGTTAAACATTTAGATTAGAATGTAATTATAATTACAATATTAGTATTGACTTGATTTTCATTTAAGGTCACTTTAGATGGTACATTGACGACCATTTTTTTTTATTCAGACTTTCTCCATTGATTTGCATTAATGTTAATTTAGATGTTAATTGTAGTTTATGGTTCTAATATTAATTAAATTAGATTTGTCAATTAGATGGTAATGATGGACAATGGTAATTAGACTTGCTAAATTGGTTGTATTTAATGTATATTTGATTGTCAACTAAATGGTTAATTTATAATTTATACATGCTAGTTAGATTATAATTAATGTTAATTAGATGGTAAATTGTACAAGTTTAGACTTGATGAACGATTGGGGTGTTGGTGAAGTCATGTAACAGTTGCATTTTTATTCTTTGAGTAATGTCATTTGGAGTCACGTTGACTGGATGCTTGGGGTGTGGGCATAGTCTTCTTGTCATTTGTTTTACATCCTAGCATGTTGGATTTTCTTGAATCCTTGGTCCCATTGGGATGGGTTGTACCCTGGCTACTGACACATTTACTATCTAGGGACAACATGATTTTTGATGAGGGGATCAAGGCATGCCCTTTTGGATAGAGGCAAATGATAACTTTGTCAGAGTCAGTGTCTTCCATATGAGTGTCGTTGAGCATTGTAAGTTGCTTTGGCGCATGGGTTGAACACCTTTAGGCATTGGGTTAGCGCACCTTGAGGTTCTAGTCTTGTTTCTCAAGTCGTTGTGTCAGAAAGGGGATGTTGTCCCTTATCTTGTAGGCATGATTGTGTTTACTAATCCGAAATTGGATCCAGAAGCCTGGCAGGGCTTGAAAAATGCTCAAAAATGAAAGTGCTCAGAATGTGATGAAACTAATGCCATTGTGTCTTTCTTGTCTTCTCAATTCCGGAGATATATTTACTTTGTCAAACGGGCTCCATATGTGAAAGTTATCACGTTCTGATCGGAAGCCCAAATAGGTAAAAAGTCAAAGGTCAACTGGTCAAAAAGTCAATGCTGATGACATCAACATGCTAACTATGCAGGAGATGACATGGCACTCTCTGGATGATGGTGATTGGGCAGGTTCGCTGACAAGGCAGACATGTGGCAGGCAACTGGACCAGTCAATAACTGACAAGTGGCATTAATCCGACAAATGGGGAGATGCCACGTGGCCCAGTCATGGGAAGCCACGTGGCACCCAGTCATCAGTTGAAGTGGCATGTTTCAAAAAAATATGTTTTGGGGTCCATGGGTTTTGAACCCATGACCACCACCAAGCCCAACACCTTAAGAAATTGTCTTTTCCAATACACCAAATTATTTATTATGTTGTAAAACCCACATTATAAAATATATTGCAAAGTATTGTATGGAGAGGGGCCAGCGCTTAGCCCTTTGGGCTAGCGCTTGGCCATATGAACCCATATGACCCTGTCAAGGGGGCGCGCGCTGGGAAAAAGGGGGCTTATGCCCAAATCTAACTATAAAGTGGGTTTTATAACCAATATTTGGGTTTTAATGGTAATTAAGCCTATTTTTAATGGTTTTTGGGAGTTATTGGGTAGTTTTGGAGCCTAAATTTTGGGAGGAAGTTGGAGATGAGCAACCAACTTCCCAGCTATATAACCCAGGCCTGTTTGAGGCCATGGGGGGGCATTCAGAGTAGAATTATGCTGAGGAGAAGCCAAGCCAAAGCCATTTTGAGGCAGAGAAGCTTTTGAGGAGGAGACGCTGTCGGATCATTTATGGGAGCTCCGGATGTCTGTTTTGCGTGCCATTTTCTTTGCAGGGTTCTAGAGATCTGGAAGAACATGACCAGATCAGTCTTGTAACCATTTGTCATTTCAGCGAATTACTTTTGATATTTTGAACAGAAATAAAGAAGCTTCCCCCACAGAGAAAAGGCCCGGAGATGTAGGCAAAGTTGTGCCGAACTCCGTTATCAATCTGCGTGTTATGGTTTGCTATTTATTATTTCATTTCAGATCTGCAAATGTATATATGGCTATCATAATTCCTCTTCTTTCCTCATCCTTTCGCCAAGTTTCTCAAATGGTTAATTAACGCATGCAAAATTAAAACTCAACCATAAGTCATTAAAAGATCCGACGAATCAAGTGGTATCACAGCTAGTTGACGTTTGGATTTGAGTTTTGCATGTTAACCAGGGAAAAGCTATAGCATGGTGAAGGCGAGCTTGTTACAGAGAATCCATTAATTGGATTGAGAAAAAGAGCTTCTCACAAAGAGAAGATGGCATTGGAAGAAGGGATTTCTCAAGATGAGAAAGAATTCCGGAAAACATTCCTTGCCATGTTGGAGATGGTGAAAGTCTTGTACGAAGATTACTTGGAACGGAAGCGACCAGTTTTGGGTGATTCTTCAAAGGGAAAAAGTGAAGAGGAAGAGGACCATCCTCAGATTCCTCCTTCACCCCCATCAACACCTCCTTCTTCTCCTTCTTCTTCAGGTTCAAGTTCTAAATCTAGTGGAAAGAAAAATGTTTATAAGAATAAACATGAAATGCCATTGTTAAAACTTGATGTAAAATTTGAGTTGCCCATATATGATGGTGAAGTAAATGCAGAAAAACTTGATAACTAGATCAGGCAGATGGAGGTATACTGCAGTGTGCAACAGATCAAGGATGAGGCCACACAAATCAAGTTGGCATCTTTGAGACTTGCAAGTACAACTCTTATTTGGTGGCAAAGAAAGCTGCAAAAAGGAACACAAAATGTGGGTAATGTATTTCCATCATGTAAGGATTTCATTTCTACACTTAGGAAACAATTCTATCCTTTGGGTTATAACGAAAAAGCAATAATTGAATGTCAATCTTTAAAACTAAGAAAAGGACAAACAATGAAAGAATACACCCATGGATTTCGAAAAATGGCATTAATGTTAGACATTCCTTTGCAAACACAAGAAACCCTTATGAAGTATATAGGAGGTTTACCTATGCATATTAGAAACACTGCTTTCATGTTTGGACCCACTAACCTTGATGAGGTTTCTGTTCAATCTACGTATATTGAATCAGGGAAAGAAGGTGTGTCAGGGGAATCATTGTCTTCAAGGAAAGAGGACAAGAGGAAAAGGCATGGCAATGGCAAGAATGCAAATGCAGTGACAAAGAAGGAAGGAAAGCCCTCTTGCAAGCATTGCAAGAAAGAGGGACATGATGAGGACAGATGTTGGCAGTTGCATCCCGAGAAGAGGCCAAAGTGGTTCAAAGAAAATAAGGGAATGCAAACAGTGGCAACGACATCAAAGCCCACAGACTTGGGATCGGATTCAGGCGATGAGTCAAAGATTTCATTGGTTGGTATGACAGGTAAAAATTGTGAAGATATTGATTATAGAAGCAACTTGTTTCATATAAGGGTAATCATGCGACACACTAAGATAGACACATTAATCGACAGTGGATCTCAATCTAATATAATTTCAGAAGAATTAGTTAATAAATTGGGGTTAAAAACACAAACTCATCATAAGCCTTACACACTTAAATGGATGAGCAATCATCATCAAATGCACATAACAAAACAGTGCACAATCATATTTTCAATTTCATCTAAGTATGTGGACGAAGTAACTTGTGATGTTCTGTCATTAAGAGAATGTGGAATGATTTTAGGTAGTCCATACTTATTTGATCGTAAGGCAATATTCTACAGGACAAAGAATCAATATCAATTCACTAAAGCAGGTCATGATTATGTGGTTCATGCTCATCGTGTTAAAAAAAATAAAACACTTCAAACAATGGAACAATTAACGAATGCAATGCAAGTATGCAACAAACCAATAATTGTTTCAAATGAAGTAATTGATCTTAAGAAAGAACAAGATATGGTTGTTGAATGGAAAATCAATCATAAGTTGCTTCAAGATAAGCTCATGTCGTGCAGATATTTCATTTATATCAGCTCATTTGCAGTCGTATTCTTGATACTATCATTAGCAATGTTTTCTACATGGATGATAGTGGCTTCAATAAGATGTAACAGGGTTCAAATGGCTAACAATATACTGTCAGTTGTCATGATTGTGTTACAGCTGATCTTGATGAGACAGGTGCACATGATAGAGTTCAGAGATAGAGAGCAAGTTGGGTGGCCTATCTCGAGCTTGTTGACTAGTCAATAACCATTTGGGGACCAAAAGGTCTTATTGTGGGGAGGTGTGATCCGAAATCAGATCCAGAAGCCTGACAGGGCTTGAAAAATGCTCAAAAATGAAAGTGCCTAGAATCCAACGAAACTAATTCCATTGTGTCTGTCTCGTCTTCTCGATTTAGGTGGTATATTTACTTTGTCAAATGGGCTCCGTATGAGAAAGTTATCGCGTTCTTATAAGAAGCCCAAACAGGTAAAAAGTCAAAGGTCAACTACTCAAAAAGTCAATGCTGATGACATCAGCGTGCTGAATGTGCAGGAGATGATGTGGCACTCTCTGGCTGATGGTGATTGGGAAGGTTCGCTGACAAGGAAGACATGTCGCAGGCAACTAGACCAATCAATAACTGACAAGTGGCATTAATCCGACAAATCGGGAGATTCCACGTGGCCCAGTCATGGGTAGCCACATGGCACCCAGTCATCAGTTGAAGTGACATGTTTCAAAAAAATATGTTTTGGGGTCCATGGGTTTTGAAACCATGACCACCACCAAGCCCAACACCTTAAGAAATGGTCTTTGCCAATACACCAAATTATTTCTTATGTTGTAAAACCCACATTATAAAATATATTGCAAAGTATTGTATGGAGAGGGGCCAGTGCTTAGCCCTTTGGGCTAGCGCTTGGCCATATCAAACCATATGACCCTGTCAAGGGGGCGCGCACTGGGAAAAAGGTGGTTGATGCCCAAATCTAACTATAAAATGGGTTTTATAACCAATTTTTGGGTTTTAATGGTAATTAAGCCTATTTTTAATGGTTTTGGGGAGTTATCGGGTAGTTTTGGAGCCTAAATTTTGGGAGGAAGTTGGAGATGAGCAACCAAATTCCCAGCTATATAACCCAATCCTGTTTGAGGCCATGGGGGGGGAATTTAGAGTAGAATTATGCTGACGAGAAGCCAAGCCAAAGCCATTTTGAGGCATAGAAGCTTTTGAGGAGGAGACGTTGTCGAATCATTTTT
Source organism: Picea engelmannii (assembly GCA_009831015.1). Lineage (NCBI taxonomy): Eukaryota > Viridiplantae > Streptophyta > Pinopsida > Pinales > Pinaceae > Picea > Picea engelmannii. Next base: position 11,703 of record ML852288.1, read on the forward strand.
GGGAGCTCCGGACGTCCGTTTCGTGTGCCATTTTCTTTGCAGGGTTCTAGAGATCTGGAAGAACATGACCAGATCAGTCTTGTAACCATTTGGCATTGCAGCGATGTACTTTTGATCTTTTGAACAGAAATAAAGAAGCCTCCCCCACAGAGAAAAGGCCCGGAGACGTAGGCAAAGTTGTGCCGAACTCCGTTATCAATCTGCGTGTTATGGTTTGTTGTTTATTCTTTCATTTCAGATCTGCAAATGTATATATGGATGTCATAATTCCTCTTCTTTCCTCATTCTTTTGCTAAGTTTCTCAAATGGTTAATTAACGCATGCAAAATTAAAACTCAACCATAGGTGATTAAAATATCCGACGGATCATTTACGTCGGGTGGGTAGTCTTTTCTCCTTTTTGTTCTACGCATGTTAGTCTATTAGCCCTTGTGCCAATGCATGGAGTCTTAATTTCCTATTGCCTGAATTGCATGCTTGCGTTTGTCATCAGTTGCATGGTTAATTTTTTGTTGTCTCCGCCATCTCGCCTTTAGAAAAAAAACAAATTAGCACCTTCTGCTTCACTTGTAGTCGTAACGATGGGGTTGTTACATATGGAATCAGAGATAGTTCAACCTTGCAACTGTGGATCGCTAGAATTTCCACTGCAATAAATCCATGAGTATTAACCCTTGCGTTATTGAAAAACCTTAAATGTGTCCATGTGGTGATCGAATTTAGAGAACGCCTCAAAGTTTCGCAATGTTGTTCCATGGAAGGAGGTGCAACGCCTCCGGAAGTTCCCACACCCTCAAAGTTGGACACCTAAGGGGAAGAGGAAGTCCTTAGGATGGATTCACTTATTGTAAGGGATGATGATGGTATGACAAGGCCCTTACAGGTAATGTCAAAGGGGCCTTGATTCCCTTCGGCACTGAGGTGAATCCAGGGCACCTATAACCTTGAGGGTCCAAAATGCGCCCTAGCTAGTGTCGTTAGCATCCATCAAGAAAACTATAGAGTTGATTTCTTGAGCCCACGAGTGTCATGGACAGTTATACCATCGAGGCACAGTTGTAGAGAAAGGCGTCATGCTTCATGCTTCGTGATTATGACCTCCAACATGAAGGTCTGCATGGTGGTATTTCGACTAAAGGGGAGTGCTCTTTTGTGGCGGAACATGCTCCTTCCACTTTTGAACATGGTCATCGAAAATGTGTCATGAGAGCTGTTCGAGGGACGGTTCCAGGAAATGAATCTTTCTGAGGAATTTGTTGAGCATCAGCTCAACAAGTTTGATTCCTTGTGAAGAGGTAGTTGCATGATGCTCGAGTATGAGGCCCATTTTGGAGCTATTCCGGTATGCTCCACATAAAATTACCTAGAAGCTTAAGGTCAAGAAGTTCGAGTTGAGCCTTATTGTTAGAATTCATATTCTACTTTGAGTATCATGGATACTGGACTGGAGAAAGTGTTGGATGGTGGGGAGACACATTACCAACACTACTTCCCAGAGGAGAGGGCTAGAGCTTCTAGATCAACCGGACCCACTATTGTGGGAGTTTTGGGCAAGGCCCATCGAATTCACGTAGTGGTGAATAACCGCCAGCCAGAGCACCAGTTGAATGTGGTAGAGATGTCAGGTACCATCGTTGCCTAGACCCTTATATTTGATAGATCTCGGTGCTACCGAGAGATTCATTTATGGTGCAGTGCTAACAAAAAGGGGAGATTAAGGTAAAGGCAGTCGAACAGGATGAGTTTAGCTTTGTAAGGATGGATTTGGGAACCAAACAGAAGGTTGGAGGAAGGGTTACAGGTTGTACCCTTAACCTGAGAGAGTTGTCACCAGGGCCAATGGTGCAGACGTCACCTCAGCACGTCCGCGATCACCAGGACCTTCTCTAGCTTTGGCCCGAAGAGCCAAAATTCCCTTCAACTTCCCTGTCGGAATTTCTCCACCCACATCTTACTCACCATTGATCTCCCTTCCAAATCGGGAAATCAGAATTCGCGATTTCGCGAATTCTGGAGTCGCAATTCCTTACCTCGCGATTCCCCGAATTCCGACGTGGGTCAATCACTGACTTCCTCCTCTCGAACTATCAGAGTTTTCCCTATCGGAAAATCGCTACTCGCGATATCAACGAGTGGGAACTTCAACCTCCAAGTCCCGATGTGCCGATTCTCCGATGACACCTATCCTTGTTGTTGAAGCTTGGACCCCACACACCTATAGTGATCGGGAAATCGTTGATCGAGAATTCGCGATTTCTGTGGCACCGGTTCACAAGACCCCTCAAGTCCCAAACCCCGATATGCGATGCCACATGTTAATGCTCCACACTATCACTGTGGGACCCATCGCAACTCAGGGTCCCGAAGTGTCGAATCCCGACTTCCTGGGATCTCTTGCCACCTGTCCCTGAAATGATCGACGACTCTGATTTAAACCGGGAAATCGCCAATTGCAATTTCAACAGCTATGAAACTATTGCCCCTGGGAAACCCAATATGCCAAATCCCGATAGCTCTTGGTCCTTCCTGCGCCTGAGGGTTAAATCCCTCGCTAGTTCTCCCAGATCTGACGGTCAGCGGGATTTCGCGAATCTATCCTGCGAACCCTGGCCGTTGATTCTCTTCCTTCAGAAATTCTCCCGCTTCAAAGCTTCTTTCGGCTCAAACCTTATCCTGGTTCCTTCTCCCAGGAATCACGAAGGAACTACCCCTCCTGAGCTTGTCTTTGCTTCACAAGTCTTTATGAGGGATAGTTGCACGCACTCCTTGCGGAAAAACTCCAAACACGACTAAGTATTTGAACTCTTCGATCCTGCGCACTCCTGCAGCAGAAATATTTCAATTCTTTGCTCAGAATCGCAACTCCAAGTCCTCGTCCAGCCTGTGCACACCTTGCACGGCTTTGGTGTCAAACCTGCACTTCTGAGATGAATGGAAACAAAAGCTATCCCCAAGTAAACCCTGCAGTCACGCACTCCTTACGGACAGATTCAACTGCACTCCTTGCAGGAATTCTCTGGCTCACTTAGGGAAACAATTGAAACTCATTCACTCAATCTCTCAGATTTCAAATCAACCATGAAATCACATACACAGCATATAAAAGCAAATGCATGATAAGAAGCAAACATCTATGAGCAGAATATCAACAACACACAAAGAATAACATAACCATGGAATTGAATCTAAGCTTTATCTTATTAATTCAATATCTATACATGGTGGTTCTTCATACGCTTCTCTGCTCTGCTCCCTTCTTCTTGCTCCTGTTTGATAATAATAAAAAAATTACAATGTACAAAGGAGGGTGCCTATATTCCGTTTTCCCTCTCGAATTCTACAACTATCAAATCTACAATTAATTCCTATCTAATAGCATTAAATCTATTAATTACCTTCCCATCTACTCAGGACGAGAGCTTAAAGGCTCAAGGTCCCATTTACAATACAAGTGCGCTTCTTTAAATATGACTTCATTAAAGAGCGGCGCAACAACTTCCAAAGAATTTCAAAATTGGTATAGGCACTGTCCAACTGTCCTTTCTGCTCCACGCGCTGGCTCGCTTGATGAGTGAGTGATTGTTCTGCATCATACTCCTCGGCTCAAAAATTTTCATGGGCTCCTGTCCATGAGCTCCTGCATTGTCTATCCATGCTTCTGTATCATTGTTTCATTTTCCTAGCTAGCGTCCTCGACTGGGTGATTCTTCCGCTTCACCAGGTACTCAAAATACTGCTTTCACCTGGTCTTCTTTCCCAGTCGCTTGTCTAGTATGCATTCCATCTGCGGCTTCTCTACAACTGGCAATTACTTCTGCCACTGGAACACTGGTTCCTCAATTCCAGCCTCTGCTTCTTCAGCCCTGTATGGGTATAAATCCGAAACATTGAATATCAGAGATATCTCGATGCCTTCTGTTAAGTCAAGCTCATATGCATTTTCTCTGAATTTCTTCAGGACTCTGCACGGTCTGATTTTCTTCATTTTGAGCTTGTTGTATGTTCCCCTTGGGAACCTTTCCTTCCTTAAGTGTGCCAAAACCAAATCACCAACTTCGAACTGAAGTTGTGTCTTCCGTTGATCGGCTATGCGCTTATACTCTTGATTGGATTTCATCACTCTCTGCTTCACTTGACTGTGAAGTTCCTGCATCGCTTCAGCGAACTCTTCAGCGCTGGCACTGCTAGTCGCAGCTTGTTCTGACTCCCTGAGTTCAGAAACTCCCCTTGGCTGTGTCCCATACAAAATATGGAATGGGTTTTTTCCTGTACTCTGATTCACATAATCATTGTACGAAAACTCTGCCTGTGGAAATACATTGTCCCAGCTGCTATGGTGCTCTGTCATCAAGCTTCTCAATAAATACCCCAGACTTCTGTTCACCACCTCTGTTTGCCCATCCGTTTGTGGATGATGAGCTGAACTAAATGCCAAATTAGTTCTTAGCTTCTTCCATAGCGTCCTCCAAAAATGACCTATGAATTTCGTATCCCTGTCCGAGACTATGCTTCTCGGCAATCCATGCAGTCTGACGATTTCTTTGAAAAACAAATTTGTGATGTGGGTTGCATCGCTGGTCTTCTGACACGGGATAAAATGTGGAATCTTCGAAAACCTATCCACTACTACAAATATGGAATCAACCCCTCTCTGCGTCCTGGGAAAACCTAACACAAAATCCATGCTAATGGCCTCCCATGGCCTTTTGGGTATGGGCAATGGCTGATAAAACCCAGCATTCTGCTTTCAGCCCTTCGAGTGTTAACAAATTCGACACCTGTCAACAAACCTCTTGACATCTGCTCGCATGCCCGGACAATAATACGATTCGCTCAGCTTCGCGAATGTTTTGTCGTGTCCAAAATGACCTGCTAATCCGCCACTATGCTTTTGCTTCACCAAATTCTCCCTCATGGAGCAATTTGGAATACACAGCTGATTGCCCCTGAACAACAATCCACCTTGGATCATGAAATCTATCCAAGGACTCCGATCTCTGAGAACTGGATTCTCAGCTGCTCCGTATGCTTCCCCAAAATCTGCATCCCCAGCATACATGTCCTTCAGATTTTCAAAACCCAAGGTCTTGACTCTGAACTCCTGCAACAACAAACATTTCCTACTCAAAGCATCAGCCACTTTGTTAGCAGTTCCTGAAATGTGTTTGATCACAAATGTGAAATTCTGCATGTACTCTACCCATTTTGCATGTTTCTGGTTCAACTTCTCCTGTTGACTCACAAACTGCAATGCATGATTATCGCTGTACAATACAAATTCCTTGGGTATTAAGTAATGCCTCCACTTTTTCAATGCATGTATGATGGCATAAAACTCTTTATCATATGTGGAGTATTTCAGCTTTGCATCATCCAATTTCTCGCTGAAATATGCAACAGGTCTGTCATCCTTACTCAAGACCCCTCCTACAACATATCCGCTCGCATCACATTTCACTTGAAATGTCTTCTTAAAGTCCGACAACACCAACACTGGTTGCTCTGTGATCTTCTGCTTCAATAGATTGAAGCTCCTTTCGGCTTCTGCTGTCCAGTGAAAAGTCTTGTGTCGCTTCTTCACTATGTCCATCATCACGACGCTAATTCCACTGAAATTACTAATGAATTTTCTATAAAAACTAGCCAAACCATGGAAACTCCTCACCTCGAAAATATTTCTCGGTGATGGCCAATTCTTGATCACGTCCACTTTTTCAAGATCCATTTTCAACTCATTAGCCGAAACCACAAAACCCAAATAAATGAGCTCTGTATGGATGACGGAACACTTATTCATGTTGACCAACAGCTTCCCCTGCCGCAATATTCTCATCACAATGGCCAAATGCTTTAAATGCTCAACCTTCATTTTACTGTAGATCAATATATCATCCAGATATAGGACAATGAATTTCCCGATGAATTCTCGCAGGACTTCATTCATCAGCCTCATGAATGTGCTTGGCATGTTTGTCAAACCAAACAGCATGACCAGCCATTCGTACAAACCTTTGTTTGTCTTGAATGTTGTCTTCCAGTCATCGCCTTCCCTCATGTGAATCTGATGATATCCGCTCTTGATATCAATCTTTGAAACATAATTTGCCCCGCTCAGGCAATCCATCAGATCGTCCATTCTTGGCAGTGGAAATCTGTACCTGATGGTAATTTTTTTTATCGCCCTAGAGTCTGTACACATTCTCTAGCCTCCATCCTTCTTTGGACTCAGTACTGTCGGAACAGCACACAGACTCAGACTCTCTCTGACCAGTCCTTTATCTAGTAGATCCTGTACTTGCCTTTTTACCTTCTTGTTTTCCTGTGGCGTTAACCTGTATGCAGCTTTATTCGGCAAATTTTCTCCAGGTATGAGGTCTATGTGGTGACTCACACTCCTCATCGGTGGCAATGAACGAGGTAGTTCGTCCACGATGATATCAGCGAACTCTCCCAATAGTTCCTGAATCTCATCTAGCAAGTCGTCCACTCTTGTGCTAGTCAGGACAATTCTCGATTTCCTGACCACAAAGAATTGTGGATCTTCCTTCTTCTCCATCTCTGTGAGAAGCTCCTTCCCACTCATGAGAAGTATTGTGTCACTTACTTCCGGTTTCACCTCCTTATCCTTTATCAGAAGAAATCTGTGTGTCCTCCCATCCTTCTCTAAGGTATATGTGTTCATCCTCCCATCGTGAATAACATTTCTTTCATATTGCCATGGTCTGCCCAGCAATAAATGACATACATCCATGGGAATAACATCACACAAAAGTTTATCATTATATCCACCTATCTTGAATTCAACCAAGCATTGTTTGTTTACACTCACCCGATGTCCTTTCTACAACCATGAAACTTTATATGGGCTCGGGTGATCGGTTGTCTCCAGCTCTAGCTTTTCCACCATCTCGGTCGAAATGAGATTATCGGTGCTTCCGCTGTCCACGATGACCTTGCATTTTCTGTCTTTCGCTGTGCAAACTGTCCTGAACAGTCGGCTCCTCTGAGCTGTGTTCTCCACCTCCTTCTCAGGTGTTAAGAGAGCTTTATGCATCCCAAGCGATCTTCCACTGTCTGCATCTTCGTTCTCGACATCACGCCTCTGCGCCTCAGTGATGTGAGCTTCTCCTGATTCCTTCTTCTTTTCTGAACACTCAAAGGACTTGTGCCCATTCTTCCCACATGTAAAACATGTAATAACTCCTCCTCTTCCTCTACCTTGATCTCTAGTATGAGGAAGAGTGTTTGCATTAGCATAATCTCCTCACTGATCATTCTATTTCCTTCTTGGCTCAACACGTGGCTGCCTTTGTGAGGTTCCGCCTCTTTCAATCTTACCCCGAGGTTTCTACCATTCCTCCTTGGGCTTCTGATATTTGTCCTGGGAAACCGCCTTGCCTCTGGGCTAACTTTTGCCTCGCCCTCGCTGACCCTGCTTGCGGCTCAGCTTCTCTTCGGCTTTCAGAGCCATCTGGTAAGCATCTTCCATCATTCTGATGGTTAGCATGCTCAACTCATCCTGAAGGTCATACCTTAGACCATTCAGATATCTCGCCACCTTTTCATCATCGCTCTCCCGAGGACCTGCTCTGATGTTGAGCCTGTAAAATTCTTCGGTGTATTCCTTCACCATCATCAACTTCTGTCTTAGGTTCTGCATTTGCCTGAACAAAGTGATCTGATAATCTCTGGGGATTAAATTTGCTTTCATCTTAGCAATCATCCTGTCCCAGCTCTTAATCTTCTATTTTCCCTTGGAATGCCTATTCGCCTGTATCTCTTCCCACCATAAGGCTGCATGTCGTTTCAACTTGGTAACATCATGCCTTACCTTCTTATCCTCTTCGATATCCTCATAATCGAAGTAGGTGTTGAGCGCTCAGATCTAATCCAACAACTCTTCTGCATCCAGGCTTCCCTCGTAGACTGGAATATCCATCTTGGTCTTTGAGCCCATCCTGGCGATAGCTTTTATCAATCGATCCGTTGACGCATCCTCTGTTGTGACTTATTCTTCATGTCCAACTTCTTCTTCCACTTCAGAATCACTAATATCCCCAGCACCAGCTCCACGTCTTTGTGTTGTCTCCATCTCCTCGAGTCTTTCTCGGAGATCTCTCATTTGGCGTTCCATTTCTGGATTTCCTGCCGGCCTTCCTCTTCTTCGCGCATCCCTGTCCTCTAGATGAGGTGAATGCCTTTCCCTTCTAGACGGCATGATGTCTTCTCTTCTCTTCTACTGAAAGCAAAGACTTCCTTCTCTGATACCACTTGGTGCAGACGTCACCTCAGCACGTCCGCGATCACCAGGACCTTCTCTAGCTTTGGCCCGAAGAGCCAAAATTCCCTTCAACTTCCCTGTCGAAAGTTCTCCACCCACAGCTTACTCACCACTGATCTCCCTTCCAAATCAGGAAATCGGAATTCGAGATTTCGCGAATTCTGGAGTCACAATTCCTTACATCGCGATTCCCCTAATTCCGACGTGGGTCAATCACTAACTTCCTCCTCTCGAACTATCGGAGTTTTCCCTATCGAGAAATCACTACTCACGATATCAACGAGTGGGAACTTCAACCTCCAAGTCCCGATGTGCCAATTCTTCGATGACACCTTTCCTCATTGTTGAAGCTTGGACCCCACACACTTATAGCGATCGAGAAATCGCCAATCGGGAATTTTCAATTTCTGTGGCACCGGTTCACAAGACCCCTCAAGTCCCAAACCCCGATATGCGATGCCACGTGTTAATGCTCCACACTATCACTGTGGGACTCGTCGCAACTCGGGGTTTCTCTATTTCTCTGTGGACCTTTTGACCCCGAAAACGTCGAAGTGTCGAATCCTGACTTCCCGGGATCTCGTGCCACCTGTCCCTGAAATGATCGACGACTCCGATTTAAACCGGGAAATCGCCAATCACTATTTCAACAGCTATGAAAATCTCACCCCCGGGAAACCTGATATGCCGAATCCCGATAGCTCTTGGTCCTTCCTGCGCCTGAGGGTTAAATCCCTCGCTAGTTCTCCCAGATCTGACGGTCAGCGGAATTTCGTGAATCTATCCTGCGAACCCTGGTCGTTGCTTCTCTTCCATGAGAAATTCTCCCGCTTCAAAGCTTCTTCCGGATCGAACCTTATCCTAGGTCCTTCTCCCAGGAATCACAAAGGAACTACCCCTCCTGAGCTTGTCTTCACTTCACAAGTCTTTATGAGGGCTAGTTTCACGCATTCCTTGCGGCAAAACTCCAAACACGACTAAGTATTTGAACTCTTCGATCCTGCGCACTCCTGCAGCAGAAATCTTTCAATTCTTTGCTCAGAATCGCAACTCTGAGTCGTCGTCCAGCCTGCGCACACCTTGCACGGATTTGGTGTCAAACCTGCACTTCTAAGATGAATGGAAACAAAATCTATCCCCAAGTAAACCCTGTAGTCACGCACTCCTTGTGGACAGATTCAACTGCACTCCTTGCAGGAATTCTCTGGCTCACTTAGGGAAACAGTTGAAACTCATTCACTCAATCTCTCATATTTGAAATCAACCATGAAATCACATACACAACATATAAAATCAAATGCATGATAAGAAGCAAACATCTATGAGCAGAATATCAACAACACACAGAGAATAACACAACCATGGAATTGAATCTAATCTTTATCTTATTAATTCAATATCTATACATGGTGGTTCTTCATACGCTTCTTTGCTCTACTCCCTTCTTCTTGCTCCTGTTTGATAATAATAAAAAAATTACAATGTACAAAGGAGGGTGCCTATATTCCGTTTTCCCTCTCAAATTCTACAACTATCAAATCTACAATTAATTCCTATCTAACAACATTAAATATATTAATTGCCTTCCCATCTACTCAAGATGAGAGCTTCAAGGCTCAAGGTCCCCTTTACAATACAAGTGCGCTTCTTTAAATATGACTTCATTAGAGAGCAGCGCAACAACTTCCAAAGAATTTCAAAATTGGTATAGGCACTGTCCAGCTGTCCTTTCTGCTCCACGCACTGGCTCGCTTGATGAGTGAGTGATGCTCTTGCATTAGCCAACCTGTACATCACGATCTTAGGATCTTATGATGTCATGATTGGTATGGACTGGTTGGAATCACATGAGGCAATACTTAACTGTAGGAAGAAACAATTGAGTTTGGTCGATGATGAGGGACAAAGATGTTTGATTATAGGGAAGAACTAGGGAATTTACCTGAGGTTCATTTCTTCCTTGCAGCTACGGAAGAGCATACGCAAGAGATGTAAGCTCTATGAGATACTTGCGTTAAATAAAAAGGGAGTAGTAGAAGGGTTAGAACACTTTCTGATGGTGAGAGAGTTTGCATACATCTTTCCAGAGGAGTTACCTGGGATGCCGTCAAAGAGGGAATTGGAGTTTACTATAGACCTAAAACTGGGGACTGAACCGATATCTAGAATGCCTTATCGGATGTCGACCCCGAAGTTACAGGATTTGAGAATGAAACTAAAAGAATTGTTGGACTTGGGACTGATACATCGAAGTGTGTCATTGTGGGGTGTGCCTGTTATTTTCATACACAAGAAGGATGACTCGTGGAGGCTCTACATTGACTACCATCAATTGAATAAGGCAACGATCAAGAATCAGTATCCATTGCTGAGGATTGATGATTTATTCGATCAAATGAAGGGTACGACGGTGTTCTCAAAGATCGAATTGCGATTAGGATACAACCAGTTATGGATTAAGGAGGATGACGTCCCAAAGATTACCTTTAAGATGAGGTTTGGACATTATGAGTTTACTGTTCTACCATTTATACTAACGAATGCCCCAAGGGTATTCATGAGTTTGATGAATGGGTTTTTCTGTGAGTACTTGGACAAGTTCGTCTAAGTATTCATTGACGATATTTTGGTTTATTCTTGGATGACGGAGGAGCATGAAAAGAAATTGTGCTTGGTACTACATTGTTTGCGAGAGCACAATTTGTATGGGAATTTTTCCAAATGATCATTCTATCAATCAAGGATTCACTACTTTGGGCATGTCATCTTCGACAAAGGTATCGTCATGGATCCAACAAAGTTCAAGGCTATTATGGAATGGCCTACGTTGACGAATGTCCCAAAAGTGCTTATCTTCTTGGGTTTAGCAGGATACTATCGAGGGTTTGTTGAGGGATTTTTGAAGATAGCAAATCCGATCACAGAATTGTAGAAGAAAAATAAGAAATTTGTTTGGATCGATAAATGTGCTAAAGAATTTCGGAGGCTCAAGGAGTTGTTGACAACAACACCGATACTAAAGGTCCCTGACATGGACACGGACTTCCTGGTATGCACTGACACATCCAAGGAAGGATTAGGCAAAGTATTGATGCAAGATGGATGAGTGATCGCTTACATCTCGAGGAAACTGAGAAGGCATGAGGATAACTATGCGACGCACGATTTGGAGTTGTTAGCCATTGTATATGCCTTGAATGTTTGGAGACACTACCTTGTTGGATGGAAATTTGAACTAAAGATAGACCACTGTGGACTACAACACATCTTTATGCAAAGCGACCTGAATGCACGACAACGATGTTGGTCGGAATTACTTAATGAGTATGACTTCAAGATTACGTACATAAAAGGATCGGTGAGTCGAGTGGCATATGCATTTATTTGGAGACCACATCTTTTCGTTGTTGACTCTTCAGACGAATCTACGTGATAAGATTCTAACTCTATAGCGTGATGATGGCTGGTACAAATAGGTTGAGGGTTTTATCATACAAAACACAATGATGGTACCAAAATTTGAAGGATTTACGTTTGACGACAATGTATTATTGAGGTTTAAAAATCGGTTTTATGTACCGCCAAACGACGAGTTGAAGATGTTGATCCTAAGTGAGGTTCATAGCGCCGTATACATGGCTCACCCAGGAGTCAAAAAGATGAGGGAAGACCTTAAACCCTTATTCTTCTAGAAGGGAATGAAGGCAAACATAGTAAACTATGTGGCCAGATATCTAGAAGGTCATCTTGTAAAGGATGAACATAGAGAGCCAACAGGCTTACTACAACCACGCGCTATTCTTGAATCGAAATGGGAGGTTATTTCGATGGATTTCATTGTTGGATTTCCACTGACGACAAGGAGACACGACTCGATTTTTGTAGTAGTAGACACTCTGACGAAGAGTGCTCACTTTATCCCTATGCATACAACATATCAGGAACCTAACATAGCTAGAGTTTTCATCAATGATATTGTGAGGCTACATGGCCTACCTAAGAGGATTATATCTGGTCGAGGATCGGTGTTTACTGGATGACTTTGGACGAGTTTCCAAGAGGCCTTGGGAACCCAACTTAACTTCAGTATGACGTATCACCTTGAAACTGATGGGCAAACCAAACGAATGAACCAAACGTTGGAGGACATGTTGCACATGTACGTGATGGGCCAAGAAAAATGTTGGGAATAATTCTTGCCACTGGTGGAGTTCGCTTATAACAAAAGTTACCAAAAGCACCATTAATATGACACCTTTCAAGTTTATTTACAGGCGACCATGTTATATTCCTTTGAGTTGGGATTGGATTCAGGATAGGGTCCTAGTGGTACTAGAAGCGATCCAAGAAATGGAAGTGCAAATGGAAAAAATAAGACAAAGGATTAAAGAAGTGCAGGATCGGTAGAAGAGATATGTCGATGCGCGTCATGTCGATCATGGTTATGATGTGGAAATCGATTATTTTTGTGGAGGAAACAACATAAGAGTTTGATAAAGTTCAAAAAGGGGGCTAAAATATCTCCTACGATATTGTGGAAAAGAGAGGCCCATGGTCTGATGACTAGCCTTGCTTGATTCTTGAGCTGTATGCACGATGTATTTCACATCTCTGTTGATACTTTATGATTAATGATCCTACAAATGATTTGACTTGAGCACCCTATGGGTGTCATATGAGGGTGCGCTCATGGCTCAACCAATTCGCACCATGGATCATCGCATTCGACAGCTACAACATTGAACAATGGATGAGGTCAAGGTCTAGTGGGACAATTATAGTCTGCACTCGATGACCTGGAAGGATTCATATCATATGCACCAATAGTTTCCATTTTTGTTTGATAGATAAACTTATCATACTGTGATACACATTATTTCAACATTATTACTATGAACCTTCAGGACGAAGTTTAGACCAAGAGGGCATGTATGTAACATCCTGCTCTTGCGCACTGAGCGAACTTATTCCTTAAGGACACCTACTCACAAGTGATCTAGATTACTATGCTATTAAAACATTGATTTTGATTATGAGGCCTTATGGGTTAACAACATGTTGTTTTACTGCATTGACATAGACAGGTGCTAGTGATTCATTTTTACTGAGTGTGCAGGAATTTGGACCTCGAGGATGTAGAGGCATCAATGGAACCCCTTGGACTTTGGATCGATTCAGGGAGTGAACCATTGGGATTTGATTGTTTATATGTGATATTAGTGCATCTAATTAGATAATATGATTATGTATATGTTTCTAACATGATTCCTTGATGATGCAGGTTGACGATAGCTTGCCGAAGAGACTTAAATGTGGAGTAGAGGGGTCATGCACGACCACTAGAGATTTTGAGGGAGAGGTGTGGATAGAAGCCCTGCCACAACCTGTTAGCCTTCCCGTTATGGATCGAACTGTAGGTTAACGTTTACCTAGTTCGAGAGGACACATGATGTCGTGAGGGTAGACTACGATAGTCGCTCACAATGATTTTAAGGGGCACGTAATAAGGTGAGGGCCTTATTCCTTAGAGGCCCTTAGTCTCCCACAAGTTCACCTGGCGGAGTATTGAGTCCAGGGGTTTTTGATGTCTACGAAGTCAGTCAAGAGGTGAGTGGCACCCTTAGAGAATGTGGTGCATCTTGAAGGGCACGTTGCACAAGAAAAATGGAAAGAGGTGAGTGGCACCCTTGGAGCATGTGGTGCGTACTGAAGGACACATCGTGCAATAAAAATGGGAAGAGGCGACTGACACCCTTGGAGCAGGTAGTGCGTCTTGAAGGGCATGTCCCGCATGGGAAACAAATCAGGTGAGTTACACCCTTGCAGCACCTAGTGACTCCTGAAGGGCACGTCACATTGATAATGATAAATGAATGAAACTAGATGGCCTTAGGACGAATAACATGATAATATTTTTTTAAAGCAATTTTCCCTAACAAAATGTCGCCCATCACAAAAATTAAAGTCTAGGTCTAAATTATAATGGTGGGATAATTTGTCTATCCTTTTAAATAGATATATATACATATAAATAAAAATAAAATAAATAATGATGATAATATTCATTAATATGGTAACAAGAAGGGAGTAAGCAATTTAATTGATTCATAAAAATCTGTTGGGATAAAAATTAAAAAGGGCAAAATAATTGTTTTATTATATTATGATAATTTAAAATTTTTATTTAAAAAGGGAAAAGGGAAAAAAAATAGTTAATTTCTACACGTGCCAAATTTAGTTCTAAATGAAAAGGGGAAAGAGGGAATTCTAAAATAGTTAGGAAACTAGGAAAAGAGGGAAACATAAAGAGAAAAGGGAAACACAAGGGAAAAAGAAGAAAGTCAAACTTGGTAAGGTATCTACCATTTAAGAGATTTCTAATTTAAAACTGAACTAGTAAATTAATAATGGGGAAAGTCATTAAAACCTTTAAGGAAATTTGGGGACACCTAGGAGCAATTCTAGGAGTGACTCTAGGTGGGTGAGGGAAATAAGGGTAATTAATTAATTAAAGAAATTATTTTTTGGAGGAATGAAGTGGATGGGTGACACATGTATGGGGAGGAATGCTTTTGAATTAATTTATTAAACTTTAAATAAAATGGGATTTTTGGAAAGTAAGGGACTTGGAAACTCTATATAATGGAGGGAGGATAAGGATGATAAAACTCTTTGGTTGGGTAATGTTACGCTACAAAAATCTATTCTTAATTGACTTAGCTTGTGGGAGTTTGGATACCCATCTCGGTGAGGAGTGGTAGCTCAGCCTTGCGAGGTGAGCTGGGAGCTAGCTATATCTCTGGATAGTGTGCGTGGCCCCTTTGCGGCTCAGAGGGCTAAGGGGGAAGAAGAGTACCCCTAGTGTTGGCTGGGACATACAAGTGAAGTTTCATCGATCGACAAGCGGGAGTTGCACGAAGCGCGTGGGACATCAACTCATAGCGGGCGATCAGGAAGCTGTACATTTTCTTTATTTTGCATGGTATATTGTAGTAGGATTTATGCTTTCGATTTGCATGTTTAAATTGGGTAAGTAAATTGATTGTCTTAGCGTTATAGTTGAGGACTGAATTTTTCCCTAGCCTATAGCTCGCTGATTTATTGAATCCCATGGCCTTCGATTCCTGGCATGTCTTGACCTCCCTGTGGTGAATTGATTGGTGAAGGATGTGGTTGCTTTTGCCTTTAATCCCTAGCTCATCATTCCTTGTCTGAGAAGTCGGCCAGGAGCCTGATCTATGGTCATCGCTTTGGCGCTAATATACCTATGGATCTCAATGCCCTGCTTTTCTGTGCGTGGATGATGATTGAAGAAATATCATGTCATCTGTCTACCTCCGTTATTATCTTCAAATAATTGATTCCATTGCGCCCTCTTGCAATTGACATGACATCTTCTTTGTTGAAATGAACTCTTCATTTTTTTATTATATAATCAACTTCTATGTTTTCTTGGATTGGTCTTTTCTGCAATTCTTGGGACGATCTCTCTTCGTTTCCAAATTACTTATGCCCTGGTATAATCTTTGCGACTAATGTGAATGCCTCTATGGTGTCTTATGTATTACCGAGTGACTCAACATTGTAGAAGAGTTGTCCCTTTAAGAGATTGTTGTGTTTCTCATTTTACTCAATGAATTATTGTGTGTTCAATTTTATTCTGAAAATCATTGCTGGATTGTTCCCTTCGAGCACTGGAACGCCCTTGACTGAAAACAAAACATTTGTTTGCATTTGTGCCTTGGTCTACATTTGTTTTCGTCATCTATACTACCTAGAGGGAGAATGCATCCCTGTGCTTTTATTTTTTTTGGTTTCCTCCCATTTGGCTATTATAAAGTGCTGAAGGATAATAGACTTAATTTTAGAGATTATCATTGGTTGTAGCAAGTCCATGTTAATTCAATTTAAGGAGAGTGGGTTTTCTTAAATTTGTTTGTGGTATTTAGAAAAGGATGATTAAATTTTGTTAAGGATATCGAACCCTAACTATGTAATTGTTGTATATACCTTTAGCTCTATGATTTGTAAACTATGTAATTGTTGTATATACCTTTAGCTATGCGATTTGTAAATTATGTAATTACAGTATGCACAATTACCTCTGTGATTGTAAACTATGTAATTGTTGTATATACCTTTACCTCTGCGAATTGTAAACTATGTAACTGCTGTGACACCATACCCCGATGATTGTAACCATATAACTGCTGTGAAAACTGCGTCCCTTTCCCACGAGTGTTTCCCCAGACCGTTTAACCTATCTGTGCATTCAAATCATCTATTCTTGTTTATGGTGAGTAATTTACCATCTCTTCCTTATTTGGCAATCTGAGTACAACTGCTGGCAGTGACGATTTTATTGATGGCAGTGAAATTATATTTACCTTCTCTTTGACAACGTTTTTCTTTTATCTGATAATGTTGTTACAGGTTGCATGATAATGACCTTTTAATTACTGACAAAGATTGTTGTCTGACCACGTTTTGAGTATTAATGGTGTAACGTTTTATCCAACCTGTATGATGTATATTCTACAATGTAAATTTTAGACTTCGACCAATGCATGTGATAAGTCCACTACCATATGCCCTTGGCGTAGCCAGAATTGTCTTTGGGAGATCGTATAGAATTAAAAATATTTTTATTTAAAAATAATTTGTCAATTTTACTTGGAAAGGGATGTCTTTAGTGTTATTGACAACATTCAGTTGGATAGAGTAGCCTTTAATATGATTAAACAGTCTTTAATGAATAGACAACCTAGTTTCACTCAGATGAGACTTGTAAATCTAGTTTTCTTAATGGTTGAATAGTTATATTAGAAGGTAATTATAATTACAATATTAGTATTCACTTGATTTGCATTTAAGGTCACTTTAGATGGTACATTGATGACCATTTTTTTTTATTTAGACTTGCTCCATTGATTTGCATTAATGTTAATTTAGATGGTAATTGTATTTTATGGTTCTAATATTAATTAAATTAGATTTGTCAATTAGATGATAATGATGGACAATGGTAATTAGACTTGCTAAATTGGTTGTATTTAATATCTATTTGGTTGTCAACTAAATGGCTAATTTATAATTTAGACATGCTAGTTAGAATATAATTAATGTTAATTAGATGGTAAATTGGAAAAGTTTAGACTTGATGAATGATTGGGGTGTTGATGAAGTCACGTAAAAGGTTCATTTTTCTTCTTTGAGTAACGTCATCTAGAGTTGCTTTGACTAGATGCTTGGGGTTTGGGCGTAGTCTTCTTGTCATTTGTTTCGCATCCTAGCACGCTGGATTTTCTTGAATCCTTGGTCTTTTTGGGATGGGTTGCACCCCGGTTACTGAAATTTATACCATCTAGGGATGACATGATTCCTCATGAGGGGATCAGGGCATGCCCTTTTGGATAGAGGCAAATAATAACTTGGCCAGAGTCGGTGCCTTCTGTGCTAGTGTCGTTGAGCACTGTAAGTTGCTTCGATGTATGGGTTGAATGCCCTGAAGCATTGGGTTAGCGTGCCTAGAGGTTCTAGTCTTGTTCGTCAAGTCATTGTGTCAGGCTGGGGATGTTGTCCCTTAGCTTGTAGGCATGATTGTGTTTGCGTCGTGTGGGTAGTCGTTTCTCCTTTTTGTTCTACACATGTTAGCCCAGTAACCCTTGTGCCAGTGTGTAGAGTCTTAGTTGCCTGTTTCCTGGACTACATGCTTACGCTCATCGTCAGTTGTGTGGTTAAGTTGTTTTTGTCGTCGCCATCTCCCCTTTAACAAAAAAAAATTTAGCACCTTCTACTTCGCTTGTAGTCGTAACGATGGGGTTGTTACACTCCTATCAACTACTTTACCTTAGCAATTAAAGTGGAAGTTCTACCAACTTAGGCTCTAGGTAAAACAACATTACAACAAGGGTTTAATAATAACAGTTTCTCATGGAACAATGAATGAAAGGTTTCCCTACACATTAGTTATACCATTGAACTTCAGACATGGAAATTGTAGTTTTTCCGTATGAATTACAATATGAGACTAGGAATTGTACCATAAAATTAAATAACTTATGAAAAGAGAAAGTTAGTGAGTTTGTACATGAAATTGTTACAACTATAGAAAGTAAATTTTCATAAATCTTGCCTCTAAGTGACTTCTTATTTGTTAAAACTTGTTCGGTCAAATAGAGGAATATTAAACGTAATTAGTCAAAATTGCAATATTGTTATAAAAAACAATTATATGGGTATGTGACATGAGTGCATAGGTGTGGAAGATATATTTGTGGAGAGCACACTGCATAGATATGGTCATAGAAAAAGCATTTGCACAACTTGAAAAATGTATAAGTAAAATATTAAAATTATAATTATGACCATCAATTAAGAATTTTTTTTAAGTTAAACATAGACATAAAAACATTTTTTTCACTTTATATACTTACTTGTTTATAATAAACATTGTTACATAAAATAAATCCAT
>ML852289.1:0-24462 GCA_009831015.1 Picea engelmannii
AGTATCACTGATCCATATACATAATCATACTAAATCAATCATATGTCACATATGTGTAAAAATGAATACTCAAACAAAACACAATCCACTCCTCGACTCATTCCCGAGTCCAAGGTAGTCCGTTGATGCCATCAGCATCCACCATCTGTCAAGTGTCCTGCAAACTAAGAAAAAACTCGTCAATAGCATCTGTCAATACATATATATCGAAAAAAATAAGTCACACCATATCATCATCAGCATGTATAATCTATAATAGAAACAAATCACCATGTACCATAACCGAATCACTTGCATGCAAGTGTCCTCAAAGAATAAGTCGATAACATGTGCTTAGTAGAGAGGAATGTTACAAAGGGATAAGGGGTTGGTTTAGAATATTCCAAGTGAAAGTGATGAAGAAGTTCACAAGAATACTTAGACTGTGAAATAAAAATGCCTTCCTCGGTTTGCAAAACTTTGAGGCAAAGGAAATAGTGCAAACATATCAAGTTAATCATTTCAAATATCTTCATACGGATGGTTTTCACATGGTTTAAAAGTTTTGGGTGACTACCAGTGAGGATAAGGTCATCAACATAAATAAAAAGGATTATTTTATGGATTCTTATTTTCTTGGTATAGACATTAGGATAAGAATGACATCTAGAAAAGTCGGTATCAAGAAGAAAGTACTCCATCTTTGAATACCAAGCTCGAGGAGCTTGATTAATACCATGAAGATATTTCTTAAGGTATCAAACAAGGCTGAAGACATTTTGGAAATATCCAGGAGGTTGTTCCATGTAGATTTGTTTTTTCAAATCCCCATGCAACGAGGCATATTTAACATCCATCTGATGGACCTCCCATTATGTGAGGCAGCAAGGGAAAGAACAAGGCAGATGGAATTCATTTTGGCTATGAGGGAAAATATTTAATTATAGTTAATTTTGTAACTTGAGAGAATCCTTTGGAAACTAAATGAGCCTTGTGACTTTCAACACTTCCATCTGATACATACTTATTTCTATACACCCATTTACATTTGACAAGTTTTCTTCCTTTCGGAAGAGGTACAATATCCCAAGTATCATTTTCCATTAAATAGAAATACTCTTTAATCATTGATGTATCCCAATTTGGATGACCTAAATCTTTTGAAAATGTCTTTGGATCACAAGTCTATGAAATTTGAGACAAAAAAGAAGAGGCTCACTGAAACTATGAACGTGCTCGATGTTGATCTGAAGGATCACCAACAAGATCACCAACTTCTTCTCGTGTTGAATAGACCCATCTAGGAAGTGGTGGTGTCGGTGCAATTTCATGTTCAATGGACTCATTTGGAGGAAGGTGAGTAGGAAAAGGTGGATTTTCATCCTCATTATCATCATATGATGAAGAAGAAACAATAATAGGAATATAATATGGGACAAATGTTGATAATGACTCGCAGGCCGAAGAAGGCACAAATGTTGAATTAGTCTCGTGGGACAAGATATTTTCATCAAATTCAATATCTCTTATAATAATAATTTGAATGAAATGAGGTTGAAGAAGTCACTAACCTTTAACATCTTCAGAATACCAAAAAAAAATACACTTCTCACTTTTAGGATGTAAAACTTTCATTTTCTCATCAGGAATGTGATCCCATGCTACACTGCCAAATACACATAATTGACTTACATCTGGATTAATTATATTCCATGCTTTTTCTGGTGTTATATTTTTAAGATCCTTTGTGGGAGTGTGATTTACTATTTAATTTTCACAGTTAATGACTTCCACCCAATACTTTAGACTTGATCCCTTAGATTAGATCATACAATTATCTATTTCTTTTAATGTGTAGTTCTTTCTCTCAACAACACCATTTTGTTGTGGTGTATATGGAACAATGTGTTGCATTTGGATGCCCTGTCTAGTGCAGTAACTTGTAAAATTATTTTTCACATATTATCCTCCACTATATGTTCTTAACCTTTGAATTTGATATCCAATTGTTTTTTCTACAAGGACCTTGTAGGCCAAAAACATATCAAACACTTAGTTGTTAAGTTTTAAGAAGTAAACACAAGTGCATATGGAAAAATCATCAATGAAAGTTAAGAAATAATTGCACCTAGAAAAATAAGGAGAAGAAAGTGGACCGCACAAGTCACTGTGAACAAGTTGCAAAGGGGATAAGGTGTGCCAAGAGGCATATTTGTAAGAATTGTCCCGATGATTTTTTCTAAGAACACAACCGACACAAACACCATCTCTACAGGAAACAAGATGATCCGGATTATTTTCGGCACGAAATGAGATCGGAGATATAATAAAGAAATGCATAGAGATATCGTAGATATTCAATAATATAACAGAAATGTATCAAAGATGCAACCATAAACATAGATATACAGTCATACATGATTTTTATTAATGAAAGAAATGTACAAAGACTGTAAAAATACAGAGTGAAAGACTAGCTAGAATGTTGGTAGCTTATCTCTGAAAAGAGATGCGACAACTACTCGCATTCGCAAGAAGATGATTACAATGAGGCTCTGAAGGCCTTTTTACAATAAGCAGGAATGTCAAAAACCCTAGAGATCCAAAAACCTAACCCTAGGAGATGAAGCGTCAAAAGTCATGTGGGCCCCGTTTGGGTAAGTGAGTATATCAACTTCCCGGGGTCGTAACTTTTGTATATGATCTCCGTTTTAGGTGTGTGATAGCTCGTTGGAAAGGTATCATTGAGGAGATTCATTTTGGGGGATAAATAATGCCTTCAACTATCATTGAGAACCTCTATCTCTAAAAATGTTCATTTGGACCCTCAAAATGGCTCTGGAAGTTAAAACCTGCTAAAAATAGTAAATTGCCAAAATTGCCAGAAAACTATTTTGAGCCATTTGGAAAAGGTGGGTGGCCACCGATATCCACCTGGATCACAAGAGGAATACCATTCATCATATATTGATTACATGGTTGTCACAATGAGTGATAGTTCATATGACCAAACCACTAATGCCAAAGTTTGCTCAAGTCATCACTATGAGAAACTAAAATACATGGCAAAATATGATGACCCAAAGTTGTCAAACTTTGTAACATCCCGCTCCATTGAGAACACTTTTATAGACATATTCTTTGAGGACACTTGCATTCAAGTGTTCTAGTTATGGTACATTGTGATTTTTTTTCGATTATGGGATATATATGATGATGATGATGTGTTATGAATTATTGTTATTTTGATGTATATGTATTGGCAGATGTTATTGACGATTTTTCTTGAGTATGTGAGACACATGACATGTTATGGATGTTTATGGCATCAATGAACTTCCTTGGAATCCAGATTGAGTCATGGAGTGGATTGTATTTGTTTGACTATTTCATTTTACGCACATGTTACATATGATTGATTACAGTATGATTTATGTACATGTATTATTCACATTGTTTTTGTCAATGGATGTAGGCTTGATGATGTTTTCTAATCTGACTCACATAAGGATTAAAGGGGCCATGCACAAAAAACAGAGATTTGAGGGAGAGGCGTGGAAACTTTCCTGTCACAACCTAATATCACTCCTGTCATGGTATGTGTTATCACATGAAGTTGTTTGTGGGTCACATTTAGTTGTTGTTAAGACCTAAGCCTGCACCCTTTCCCCGTCTCTCTCTTTTCCTCATACCTTCCTAGATTTTTACCTCTTCTTGTTGATAAGGTCAGTTTCCCTTTTTGTTCAATGACTGGATCTTCCTTAGTATCTTCCTTGACTGATTCTTTGCACCAAGTTTTTCTGTTTTCTTAAAGGATAAACACATATCGAGATTTGGTTTGAATTGTTGGTCAAATGTTTTTCCATTGATTGAGATCACAATAGGTCGTCCAAGTATTTTTTTTGCACACGAAACAACCATTAGCGCAAAATATATCATTCAAAGTAGTCCATTTCGGGCTTGAAATGCAAGAAAACAGACAGGTTCAATTTTTAGCAATGGAGATCCCACGTATAGTTTAGATCAATGGCTCTCTTGCATTCGGAGTTTCAAAGTAATGCAAAGATTAAAAACCAGGTAGAAGCCCCAAAGTCCCAAATAATTTATATAAAGGAAGCTTAATCCTGGATTAATTAGTGATAAGGAAATGTTAATCACTTCACGAGTTCGGCCCTTCGGGATTTATACAAACTCTACATGTAGAATGTCCTGAACCTGAAGTGTCGAAGACTCTTGGGGTCCATCAATTCAGACGCATGGCACCCATTCATCAGAGATATGTGGCATACATCTGGTGTCGACATGTGGCACTCATTTTAGGCATATTTGAGCATATCATCTGCTCATCGTTAAGTGATGTGTCACACACTCCTTTTGTGACACATCAGTAGTTTTGACGTCATATGACATCGAGCCACCACGTCAGATTCACAACATTGTCACTCTGAAAATTTTCCATTCAGAACAATCATAGTTCTCTGAAGCCTGGATTTCCAAAGTCCCAAATCATTTTAAGGAGGTTGAATCCCATTTTAATTAATCATAAGAGCACGCTAATCACTTCACGATTTTGGCCCTTCGGGAGTTATACAAAATCTACATGCAGAAATTCTGGAACCCAAAGTGTCGAAGACCTTTCGAGTTCCTCAGTTCAGACATGTGGCACCCATCCATCAGAGATATGTGGCATGCATCTGGCGCTGACACACAAAACTCATTTTAGGCACCTTTGGGCCTGTCATCCACTCATCCTCGATTGACGTGTGGAACACTCCTTTTGTGACACATCAATAGATGTGACATCATATGATGTCAGGCTACCATGCCATATCCGGGAGATCATCCTCTAGGAGATATCCTTTCTCAACATCCAAAGCTCCCAAGCACCAAAATTGTTGCCATCTCTAAGCATGGTTAGAGGAATTCTGGAGTTGGCAGAAGGATAAATTTTAGTAAGGCCGCTAAAAAACAAAGGTCACCCAGATCACCGGTTGCAACAAGATCGCTGACCACACTTCATTGCGGGGACAAAATGTGCTCGAACATTAAAATTCATGAGTTGTCCCTCAATCAAAACCATGGTATAGCGAGAAGGGTACGTGGTAGTTGGTGGTGGATTGCGGGGGTCAAAGCAGTGTGGATCCAAACCGTCCTTGATGACTTCCGCAATCATGTGCTTATATAAATTCCCATCCAAGAGCAACGCGTGGCAAAAAAACTCAGCGTTAAGCCAAATCACCAAAGGAAAGTCACTAGGAAAAGTAGAGTGTTAGAAGACCGCGATCAGTATATCACTAGAGGAAAAAATGAGGAAGTTGTGGAGAGGGTTTGTTGTGAAAAAATAACCAAGTTCTCTCCTCATTGAAGTAATAAGCCTCTTCCTGATCCTGAGAAGAAAAAATTTAATGAAAGAAGGACTGGTGGTTGGAAAATCAACTACCTCCTTAAATGGAAGCATGGAGGGTCTGGCCGAGGAGACAGAAAATTGTCAGCTCGAAGTACCACAGAGGGAAATTTTTCCCACAGGCCCAGACTAACCCGAGTTTCCTTCTGACAAAAGGAACAAGACAGGTGAAGGATCATAGGATAGGAAGGATAGATCGTTTTTATCCATAATTTTGGTTGTCATAATGATGTAATGATGATGGAGAAACCAGGCTCTTCACTAGAACACTTTCCTGAGAAAAGTTACCTTTGTCTACTTCCAGAAATCATATTTTTAAGGGAGGTTCACAGGCTACTTATATATTTTCCTGTGAGAATGTATGATTCTCACAGGCTACATTAACCTGGAGTTTGAGGGGTTCGCATTGTACCTAACTATCAGGGTGCGAACATCTTCTAAAGGAAGGAAAAAGATAAAATCTTGAACCTTCTAGAAGGGAATCTTCTAGAAGGATGAGTTGGCATTCGAATGGTTATCTAAGTACTGGTTTTCTTGATATCTTGGGATCATTCCTATCCAAGTAACTAATCTATACTCTCCTATATATTGAGGGGATTGTTCATGGAAAAGGTGAGAAGCAAACTAGCAAGAGATTGATTGGAGAATTAGTGAAAGATTGTATGAAGGATTGATGCTACAACAGCTAGAGACAACAACAAGGTTACCAAAAGTGCTTGATCTTCTTCATGCATGAGCAAGTGTGTGTGTCAGAGCTAGGAGCCATCGAAAGGAGATCAAAAACATCAAGGCTCAGGTTGTAATTCTTGCTTTCTATCAATTTAATACAGTAATATGTCCCTTTCCCACAAAGATGATGTCACTTTATTACATAACTCCTTGATCATATGTATAGATTAGCTATTGAATATATTGAATTGTCTTCACTTCGATTGGTTTGTTTTGTTGTGGTCTGGACGATACACGAGCATTGGAGCGAAGCTTGGAACAACAAAGACCCAAGGAAGCGATCATAAGGTATGTACATGATTCTTTCCTCCTAGTTCATTCAATAGTCTAAATATAGGGAAAGTGTATTATTCTGTCATGTTTTGTTCTAGATCCAGGTGGATCTAGGGAGATCGGTTTGTGTCCACACTTACAGATTAATCCTGAAACAAAATTGGCGACTCAACTGGGGACAATCCCATTTTTTGGTGGCTTTTTTATTTTTCTGTGGCCATTTTCTCTATTTTTATATTTCTCTTGTTTTATCAGTCTCTGAGTCCTCAGGATATCCTCAGAGACCTTCTGGGTCTATAAGCCTTTGTCAATTTTTCCTTCATTTTCAAAATTTTTGTCATCTTCAGGACTTCTCGCACTGCGTTTAACTGCAGACTACGAGAACTGGTCAAGTTCGCATCCTGCACATAGGGTCCAGTGCGAACACCTCGCACCTTGCTACAAAGTGGCCTGCGAGAATCCTATCTTCTCGCACTCTGTTACACTGCTTGCCTGCGAGCAAGATTTTTGAAAATTTTGAATTTGAGTTTTGATTGCTCAGATTAGTTGATTCACCTCTGATAGGATTATTGGATAATTGATTGATACATCTCTTGCTTTAGTTTGCATGCTTGAAATGTTTTAGGGTTTCAAGGTGTTTCTTGTCTTTTGTAGCTTTACTTTCATTTCTTGGATCTTATTGGAAATTCATTCTCTTTGACTTCTAGAGTGGGGTGTGTCTGGTTGGCTGAGAACCCGTGATTGGTTGAGAATTAAGTGTTCAATGTTTCTCATTTGCTTGTTGGTTAGAAAGAACATTTTTGTTTGCATTGAGAAGACTCATTGGTTTGCTCTTTGTTTTGGTTTTGCTTTCATTGAAAGAAGTGATTGGGTTGTTATTGCTTGATTCTTTATGATTTTCTTTTCTTTTCTCGTTAATCAAAGTTCTTTTTGGAAAGTGAACTACAAGTTTTTCTTTCAAAATATTGTTTTTTGTATTTCAAAAAACATTGAAAATCAAATTTTTAGAGTTTATTGAAGTATTTGAAAAAGACATATAAAGAGTGTTCATTGATAAATGATTGTTTGCATTGACATTTGAAAGAAAATTGTGCGTTGCATTGTAGTATTTAGATTGATTTGGAAAATTGTCTCTCTCTCCCATAAATAGGATTCATGGAATGAAAAGTGTTATATTTCTTCATTATCCTTGCATTATTTGGGTCAGAGTCATACAACCTGAGTTTCACTTCCGTTACCTTTGAGTAAACAACAGCTCTTAAAAACATTGCATAATCTTAAAATTTATCTAGTAAACTCTTTTCTTGGGCTCTTTTACACCAACATTTAGCTAGGCTAGTGCTTTGGAGTAGGAAGAGAGATACACTCTCCAAAAGCTCAAAAACACACAATAGCATCTTGAGTTAGGGAGTGTTAAATTCCATTTTCAGCATATTGTCCCGGGAAGCCCTTCTAACACAAGGGTCAAGCACTAGGTTGTTGGCAGAGTTACTAACCCTGCTTTGTTGACATCGGTGTAGAGATTGCACGTATTACGGGGATCACTCCGAGGTATACCCACAATGATGAGTGGAAGATTTTGAGTTGATTTCGAGCTAGATACCCTGCCCTTGCATGTGGATCAGACTGACGACTATTCCCCTAGGTTTTACTATTTTTTGGGGTGACCTTAGTGGCCTATCTCTCTAGGTTCTTACCTAAGGTTATTGTGGAGGGGAAAGTCTTCACGGTACCTAGAATTGACGTTGGCCAGACTCACTCGGGCTCCTTGGAGGGTATACCCACGATTATGTGTGGGAGCTTGCACCAGGGTGTAAGTCCATTAAGCAGGTCGTCAACGTAACTTTTCCACCCTAGCCCTGCCCCTTCTCGTCTCATTGTTGCGACATTGGATTTCATCACCAACTAGTGGCTTCGAAATTAGAAGGTATTGTCTGCTTGGTGATTGCTTCCTAGATTTTATGTACTAGCGCGTGCTCTTTGTTTCTCAAAGTTGACCATAGGAATTTCTTTGTGGAGCTTGTCATTCGTTTACAATTGCTCCCCCATGGCGTTCACATAGAATGAAAGGTTTATCTCCAGAACATCTGGATGATACTCAACCCTCGCCTACCGGTACACCTGAGGGTTCTCCCCATCAGAATGAAGTCCCGGTGGTTACTCCACCACACGGAGAAACCAGTGACGTTCCAGTTGTCACTACACCACCCCCACAGGTATATCGAACTGACTCTCTCGAAGATTTTCGAATCACCAATACTAGGGAGGACTATCGCATTCGCCATGGTAAACAACCTATTGTACGAGTGAATTCTTCTGACGAAGCCGTTGTTACATCTTTTGAATCAACCGTTGGGCCTTCTCCCGGTGTAGTAGGCCAAGATCCTTTTTGGTCGGGTGACTTCCGACAAGTCCTTTTTGGTACTGAGTCACCCACTGTCTACGAAATCAACCCTCTCATGTCTTCTGAGACATAAACTACACCAGAGACCACCACTTATCGCTTTGTTCTCCCTCCCGAGATGGCCCATCTTGCTAATACTACGAGTGTCCAAACCGAGATTACTGCAACTACTCTTGCTACTATCAATACCCAGAGAATACCTGATGTCATCCCGACATTGCCACCCAGGTACCATGCTTTGAATGCTTTGTTGAATGCTCCTAATCCAACACCTCCACAAACCCCCGCTGGTTCTCCAGGTATTCCCACTTTTATCCCGACACTCCCTCCATTTCCTTCTGGTAATCCTAATCCTAGTGGCATTATCCCGACTGTTGCACCACACCCGCAGATTCCTGTTGGTGGACAGAGTGGTACGGTTCCTTTTCCTTTTCCCAGACACAACACAGTTACTACGCAACCTACGGTTGGCACACAACTTTCGGCTGGAACTATACCTACGATAGGGGGACCAAATTCACCTTTTGGACAAAATATACCTCCTGACTTGGCCCAGTATTGGAATCAACTTCTACGAAATTTTCCTCAAAATGTTGGGGGGCAACAAACTGTCCCTATTGTAGGACAACCTTATCCGGATATAACTAATCCTATTTGGGGTTTGAGTCAGACTACTCAACCTCAGGTCCCCACTCAAACTCAAGGTCACAATCCTTGGGGTTACTATCCTATCCAGCCACCGAATCAGCCAGGGTCTTCCCTCTATGGACAGTCTGCTTACGGTCCTACTAGTTTGCCGACAGGGCTTCCACCCCAAAGTCACCAGTACCCACAAGTGAATCGGTAGTTGCCTTTTCTTTCTACTTTGGATTTTCCAGATTTGTCTAGGATTCTCAATGATCCTATTCCTCACTCTCCCCAATGGTCGGCTATTCCTGCCAAGATTCCATCAGATATTCCGAAATTCGATAGCAAGGTGAGAGAGGACCCAAATAATCATGTCATGACTTTTGATTTATGGTGTTCGTCCAACTCGATAATGGATGACTCCATTCGTCTATGTATTTTTCAAAGAACCCTTACCGGTTTTGCTGCGAAGTGGTATATTGAATTGCCACGAGGTTTCTTTTCTGATTTCAACACCCTAGATATGGCCTTTCTTACACATTACCAGTTACCGATCCGTTACGATACTGGGACTGAGATCTTAACTTCCTTTAAACAAACTAAAGGAACTCATATATCGGATCATATTCATGAGTGGCAAAGAAGACGACATCTCATCAAACTTGAACTCCCTGATCAGTTACTGGCAGAATGGTTTACGATATCTTTCATGAATGAAATCGGTAAAGACATTGCTATGGGTGGTGTTGTTACAGAGGAGCAGGCTATAAGTTGCGCTCAGTATCTTGATCTTGTTTATTCGCAAATGGGAACACTCTACGATTTACTACCTGAACTACCTCGTCCTGGTACTTCTAGCACTTCAACTGCTCCAGCTGCCTTGCATGCAGCTAATGGTGTGATTGGTACTGCTCATACCCACTCACATTATGTTTCAACTACAACCCATAAATCCAATTCTTCTAATGTTCAAAGTGCTCCATCTCCTGCTCTACCTGCCGATAAAACCTCTGAAGTGAACGCTGTTCAATCTACGCCGACCGGTAAAAATAAATCAAAGAAAGGGAGAGGCAAGAATAAGGAGAGTAAAAATAATAATCAAAATGAGCAAACTAAAACCCCTCCTGTTGAATATCGGGATAAGCGCAAACCACGTTACCCTTTCCTTATCTGTGGTGACGATCACTACATGAATGATTGTCCTAGACGTGCCAAAGTTAATAAGTTCCTTCAAGGAATGCCAAAACCCTCTACGTCGACAGTCTTGTCCCAACCCTTCCTGTCTCAGCAACAGGCCTCATTGGTCATCCATGACCAACCCTCTACTTCTACGACATCATATGTTTTGATGTGCACCGGTGATTCTAAGAACAATGATGTTGCCATCGCAACTAGAGCCAAAGATTATTCTCCATCTAAGGAGAAGGTTGACGATTTACCTCCTACTTTGGTACAACCCTCTCCACCGAATCCACCTACCAACGGTCCTCTTCATCTCAAACGACCAAGCCTTGATACAGTTCCACGACCACCCCTGAAAGGTGTTGTTAAGAAATCAGCATTTTATCCTCATGTTCGTGCAGCCCAAAACTATAGCATTGTCGAAGATCTGGCCCAAGCACCTTCAGCGATGTCTACCCTTGAAGTCCTTCAGTCTTGTCCCGCGCAACGAAGGGCTCTGTTGAAAGCCATAGGTGGAATTGATCCTACAGATACAAATCGCATAGTCTTTGACTTGGAAGATCATATTCCAAGGTTACCCCCACAGCTTGCGTTTCAAATACAAGTTGTTGTCACCGAAGAGAACATTTGTCGAACTATTATTGATGAGGGTGCCTCTACGTGTGTAATGTCTTTTACTTTTTGGAAAGCCATTGGCTCTCCTCCTTTAAATGAATCACAAAATACTTTGAGAGCCTTTAATGGCTTTGGTTTTAAGCCTTACGGTGTTCTTCCATCGTTGCCTGTTACTCTTGAAGGTAAGACAGTCCAAGTTGAAGTGGAGGTTTTCGATGCTCCCCTGGATTATAATCTTCTACTTGGTCGTAGCTGGGTAGATTCTATGCGTGTTGTTGTGTCAACACTTTTCCATGTAGTCCATTTTCCTCATCAAGGAAAGGTCGTTACGGTTGATCAACTTACCTTCTTTAATTCTGATACTCGCACTGGCAACGTGCCATTTATAGCTAAAACCCCACCGAGTTACGAGAATGTTGGAGTCGGTCTTTTAAAAGACTCTTTGTTAATGGGTACTTTCCCCATACCACCACCACCCGATATTCCACGCCCGTCAATTTATTCTATTAATATGATCTCTACTATACCTCATGAACTTCCTATGTCTGTCGACCCTTGGATAGTCCCTGATCCTGGAGATCATACTCATTTCGGCGACGTCATGCCGTTAAGTCTGATCTAGTCTGTTTATCATGCGATTCAATCGGCAACACCTTCTACACCCTCTATTGATGAGTTGTCTCCTGATCCTTTCCGTGTCATCTTTCCCACTAATGAGATGATCATGTCCTTCATGGCCAACACACCTTGGGACGATGGGCATCATCGTTCCATATTGTTTCTGGAACAACACACTCTCAAGAATTACCAGCGGATTTCGACTCTGTCGACCGTTGTTGTCATATCGACCGTTCCCGGATCTACACGTGATGTGTTTGTGGAAGGGAACCTCAGTAATATTTATCCCATGATACCCATTGATATTTCAGTTAAACCTGGGATAGTTGAAAATGTTCACATTGGAGCTTCGTGTTCTCCAGACAAAATTGTCACTTATACTTCCTTGTTTAAAGAATTTCGTGATATCTTTGCCTAGAGTTACGAAGAGATGTCGGGTATCGAACCTGCTATTGTTGTCCATGAAATTAAGACATACCCCGGAGCTAAACCAGTCCGACAGTGCCTCCATCCTGTCCATCCACGTAAAGCGACAGCTATCAAACTCGAAGTTGAAAAACTTCTTAAAGCTGGTTTTATTTATCCCGTGGCTTTGACAGAATGGGTTTCCAACCCTGTACCAATTGATAAGAAAGGTGGTAGTATACGTGTTTGTGTTGATTATTAGAATATTAACAAAGCCTGTCCAAAGGACAACTTTCCAACCCCTTTCATTGATCAGATCGTCGATGACTGTGCCGACAGTGAAATCTTTTCTCTCATGGATGGATTTTTCGGCTATAATCAAATTAACATCGCTCCTGAGGACCAACATAAAACTGCTTTTATTTGTCCTTGGGGTACTTTCGCCTATAGAAAACTTCCCTTTGGTCTTAAGAATGTAGGTGCAACGTTTCAATGTGTTATGTCTTATGCGTTTCACGATATAAAGCATATCATTCAACCTTAATTGGACGACTTGCCAGCTCATTCTTTACGTCGAGTCGATCACCCTACTCATCTCCAAGCAATTTTTGTCTGTTATCGGTTCTATCACATTCGCCTGAATCCTCATAAATGTGTCTTTTGCGTAGAGTCTGGTCGTCTCCTCGGTTTCATTGTTTCACGTCAAGGGATCCGGGTAGATCCTATTAAGGTTGAGGCGATTCTTAATCTCCCTCCTCCTTCTTCATTGCGCCAGTTACAAAGTTTGTAGGGGAAAGCAAACTTTCTTCGTCGTTTCATCCCTAATTATGCCGAGATTACTCGTGGTTTTACACGTCTTCTAAAGAAAGGTTCAGATTTTGTCTGGGATAAAGTTGCCAACAACGCTTTTGAAGCTTTGAAGTTGTCCCTCACGAAAGCTCCACTTCTTTTCCCTCCTGATTATAGTCGGGATTACTTTCTTTATCTAGCTGCTTCTGAGTATACTATCGGCATGGTTCTCGTTCAGGAGGATGATGCACACGATGAAAATGTTATATATTACTTGAGTCGAAGTCTCACTTCCACTGAAATCAAGTACCAACATGTTGAAAAACTGGCTTTGGCTGTTGTTCAAGCGGTTCAACGTTTTCGCCATTATATTCTCTCTAGGAAAACTATAGTGATTTCACATTGTAACCCCATGCAACATATTTTGACATCTCAATTGCTGGGGGGCAAGTACTCCAAGTGGATTTTCATTCTCCAGGAGTTTGACTTGGAATTCGATCGCGCCACGTCGAAGAAATCCTTAGTTTTTGCTGAGTTAATTTGTGATTTTCCCCACTCTGCTATAGAAAATGTAGCAGTCAATTCGTTACCTGACGAATCACTTTTCCTTATCAGTACTGATGATATTTGGTACGGAGATATCATTATATATCTCCAAACTCAAACTTTCTAGCCAGCTTTGTCTAGCGCCGAACGTCGTCGTATCCGTTATCAAGCACGTTAATATATTATCCTTGGAGATACTCTTTACCGTCGAGGCATTGGCTCTGTTTTTCGACGTTGTTTGACTTTTGACAAAGCCGAGAAAGCTTTGAATGACTGCCATTCTGGAGCATCTCGTGGTCATATGTTTGGGTATGCTACTGCCCAGAAGATCTTACATGCAGGATATTTTTGGCCTTCCTTGTTCAACGACTGCATTACTGTTGTTCAGAAGTGTCATGCCTGCCAAACCTACAATCAGAAAATTTAGTCACATCCTAATCCCCTTCATCCTGTGGTCTCAGTTGGTCCTTTTGCAAAATGGGGCATTGATTTCATGACATGTCACCCTCACTCAGCCGGGGGGCATGGTTATATTATTGTAGCTGTTGATTATTTTACAAAGTGGGCCGAGGCGATGCCAACATTTGATAATACTGGAAAGACTGCAGGGTTATTTCTTTTCAACCATGTCATCACTCATTTTGGTGTTCCTCAGGCTATCATTACCAATCATGGTAGTCATTTTAGGAATTTTATGATGTCTGAAATTATAGAAAAGTTGGGTCTTCATCATGATATCTCAACACCCTATTATCCGCAGGCTAATGGCCAGGTCGAAGCAATCAATAAGGTACTTATAACTATGATTCGACGGATGATAGTAATTCATAAAACTAGTTGGCTCACGATGTTATTTTCGTCATTGTGGGCATATCGGACATCTGTTAAATCCGCTATGGGGTTTATGCCTTTTCGATTAGTCTATGGCATTGAAGCCATTCTGCCAATAGAATGTGAGATACCTTCTTTGAAGCTAGCTATAGAACTCTTACCCAATACTTCTGTAGAAGAGGAACATCTGTTGTATTTGATGCGATTAGACAAGACTCGACGTGATGCCACCCTTGTAATAAAATCCCAAAAGAAACGCGTCAAGGCATAGTATGACAAGCATGTCAAACCTCGCGTTTTCTCTGAAGGAGATCTTGTTCTTCTGTATGAACAAGATAAAGATGTCTTAGGAGCTGGTAAATTCGAACCAATGTGGTGTGGCCCTTACATTGTTCACAAAGTTTTGGAAAAAGGAGCGTATGAGCTGGTTGATTACGATGGTATACCTTTGAGTGAACCCAGGAATGGTTTGTACTTGAAGAAGTACTATGCATAAGTTATTTGAGCAAGAGTACTTGTATTTTTATGTATCATACTGTGTGTGTGTTACTTTAGTTTGCTTTTGACGTTATCCGGTCTCTTCCCTTACATGACGATGTGTTTGATTGCCAGATGTCGAAGTATTCGCTAGCTTATATTGGCTTCGCTGATGGCGCTAGCCGTAGTACTCAGAACTTAGCTTCTGCTGCATGGGCTATCTATTCCCCAACCAACGAACTTATATCTTTACGAGGTGTATGTCTGGGCCGTGCAACCAACAACATTGCCGAGTATAGCATTGTTATTGAATTATTGGTTGATGCTATCTCGCTAGGAATTCATCACTTGGTTGTGCGACTCGACTCGCAGCTTGTGGTACTATAGCTAAGTAATGTCTACTCTATTCGAAGTACTACTTTGTTAAGGGTATATTTGTGGATTCGCCTCTTGGAATGATATTTTGATTACATTGAATATCAGCATATTCCTAGACGTCTTAATACATTAACAGATGCATTGGCTAATTATGTATTGGACAAACATTTGAACAATTTATAAATCAAACACATTTTAAATCCACACAATTTAAAGTAAGCCGGTAGAAACCATCTGTATATATATAACAATCAAAAGAGTTTGTTTTTACAATAGTTTGTCCGAAGACCAAAATATCAAAAATTGAAGCTTATAGGTTCTACAAGGTGACGTCAGGGATGATGTTCACGGTAACACACTACTGCCCTAGCTACTCTGCGAAGCATTCTACCCATAGCTGCAGAAACTCCTATAGTGTGACGTTGATCGCATTGTGGAATCTCTTCCAGAGTCATATATGGAATGTCGGTTGTCAGGCCCTCTAAATTCTGCTCCATCGTCAGATAATCTTCGGCGTACTGTGGTACTGTTGCTTCTGCCTCTCCTCGTCGTTGGATAGGAGAAGAGCCAGCAGGTCTATATGCTCCAACATCTGTGTTATCGAAAACATTTTGTGTTAGTCTTTGGATAAATTTATAAAACAAAAACATTTAAATAAAATACAAAAAATTCAAAAACATTTAAAAAGAGAAAATTTGTGTACTTCTTACCGAGGTCTCCCCACTAAGTGTCCTCAGGCAGTGCTAGATCCGGATCTCCTCTGAAATCCAACCCGGCATACACGTATTCATCAACCATCAGCATCTAGTTTTGCAACCAGTCAAAGAAAATATCGTCGTATTTGACGATTGGTCCTGCCACGTGTCGGGCAATGAGCCGACACCATCGCAACATCCTCGGATCTCTAGGACCCAAAAGATCCCACTCAGCCTATAGTCTGAACATGGGGACTCTCTCTAGGAAGAAAGACACTAACAAAGATCCATAACCAAATTGTTTTAGTTCTCCCTGCCTGCACTTAGTCAGTTGTTTTTTGATACTGCGTAATACTGCATCAGCCCAGTTAAATACCCGGGGCTCAGTACACTCGATGGCATACTGGAAATATCTCTGCAATGCCATATGGGGAGCGACACTTCCAGCCATCCGAGCAATCGTGAAGAGAATAGTGCGGAGATTCAAGTCAGTTACTCCCCAGATTGCCACTTTCCCTTTCTTTCTTTCAGCCTCCGGTACACAATATTGGTTACAGTATTCACTCATTTTCAAACCGCCATCTCTGCTGCCGGTCAGACTAACATGGGACCCATGCTTGGATAATCCAGTCAAGAAATATATGTCCTCGATGTCAATAGCTAATGTATGAGCTCCCACAATGAAAACTTGTTGGTTCGGATCCCACATTAGGACTAGGTACTCCAGTAATCGAACTTGGGCTCTCATGCCCAGGATACGGAAGTATTTTAAGATACCACAGTCTCTTAAAGTAGCTATGGTTGGAGGGTGATTTTCGGTGTTTGCGTTATCCTCCTCGTGTTCTCGTTCTCGCCACTCGAGCACCATGTTTGTGGCTATTTACCTGCATAAGAAACATACAAACATGATTAATGATCTTATTCATGAAGAGAATCTTTTCTATTGGCTAAACGTTTCAAAATTTTTTGGGTTATGCATTGTTCATAGGTGACATATTATGCACAGTGAAAACTTCTCACAGGCGGCTTAAGTCCCACCTGCAAGAACGATTCATTCTCGCAGGCCCCGTATGGGCCACCTGCGAGAATGTCTCCACGCAAAAAGGGTTCAAAAAACTAACTTAAAACTGAATTTTTAACCAATGAAATCAAATTTTTAAACCATGAAAAGATCAGGAATGAAGAGCTTACCGAGATGCTGCTAACGACACGTCAAATGGTCTCCCGTAGCTCCCAGAAATCGACACCGAATGTAGAGGGTAAAATGAGGGTTTTTGAAACTCAATGGTAAAAGTGTAAAATGATATGGTAAATTTGGTTATTCACTCATTTTAATTACTTTTTACTATATCAAATGTGGGTTTTTTATGTTTATTTATTATTTAAACCTAATCACTAATGTGAAAATGAGTGAAATGACTTGCAGGTGCGAAACATGGATGATTATGGATAGAATTTTTCCCTGGTGTGGTGTGATTTTGATTGTTTGTTATGGTTTTTACATAAAACCTCGAGCGCCTTTTGTCCGTTCTTGCGCTTGTGAAAAACATAAGAACGTGATCGACCATTGTTTTATCACTTTTTCGGGCTCGCTGTGATTATATGAAAAAGGAACCCCCCTAGAGTTCTCTTTAAGCTCTTTTCAGACTCTCTAAACATGAAAAGATTGGCGAGCGATCTTGTTATTTTCACTCTCGTTAAAGTATTTGAAGTATGCATCTTTCGAGCGATAGTTTAACCCTTTTTCGGTCTCGTTGGACTACTATACGAAAAAGGAACTGAGAGAGTTCTCTTTTAAGTGTTTTTTCCAAACTCTATAATCTTGAAAAACCTTCGAGTTTACTATCTCTGGACTCGTTACACAAACATTGACAGACCCGTGATGGGACCGAACCACTCCTTCCTAGGGTTTGTTAAAAATACTCTGAGGGACTCGTCCAAAGGATGAGCTTATATCAACAAGCATATGTGATCCTCTTCAAGATTACGTAAAAATAAAGAGGTACTTGCCAGAAATGGTGGGGGAAAATTTGGGAAAGGGATATGTTTCATCTTTGTATTAATTGGCAGTAAGTGTCGCTCTTGAACATGACACCCCCTATTCATCATTTGAAGCTGATTTGGGAAATCCATTTGTCTCTCATTCGATTTGATAACAAGGTCTTTCCATGTGTCGTCTTTGACTCAATGCTGCCAAATCATTGGTCGTGTCGTTCATATGTTCAAGAGAAGTCCGTCTGAAACCTCTATTGAGTCGGCCATCTGCAGTTATCCATTCACTCCGTGTCGGCCTTCCCTGTGTCTAAAGTCCAATTGAAAAATGCTTTGTTTCACCTTCAAACTCTGTTACTCATTTCGTGTCATTGATGGGGGATACATCAAGGCCCTCCTGTGACGAGTCTTATTCCGTCGACTTCAGCACATTATCCGGAATCAAGACTTAGAAATTATTTAGTACCTTGAAGCTTGCATGCCTCAATGGAAAGTTTCTCGCTTTCGACAGTGGGTTTACATCATTGACCCCTGATCGAAAGATTCCGTCGGATGTTCGACATAAAATCATTTATTCACACTCGATGGATTGTACTATGGTACCTTGGGAGTCATTGACATCAATGGTGATTTCCCTCGCACTTGTTAATGGTTACATCAATGACCGGTAATCAAGTGGTTTCTACCATGTTCGACTTCAACGCATGTAATCACATGGTTAGATTCATACTTTGAGGCGATAAGATTGAAGACCCTGGATATTATCTTTGCAATCTAGGTTGCGATGGAGTATGTATAATTTGCGACACATAGATCCACTGTGTATGTTTCATGGCTATGTCGTCTTGATTTGAAATTTCTCACATAGATCCACAGTGTATTCAAGTGGCTATGTTATATTTTGACGGCGTGGATCCACAGTGTATGATTGGTGGCCATGACCTTTGTTTATGATGTCATCATTCTATGATCTGAGCATGGGAATGCCTACCTTAGAATTGGTATATATGATATTCTGCAGATGCTTGGATGTTTGCAGGTTTCCGATTAGATGTGCTCTTGGTTCTTGACACACACATGCAGCCTACAAAGTCTATCGACTGTCATTGGTTCCAATCTCAGACTTTGGGGGGCATTCTGTTATCCATAATTTTGGTTGTCATAATGATGTAATGATGATGGAGAAACCATGCTCTTCACTAGAACACTTTCCTGAGAAAAGTTACCTTTGTTTGCTTCCAGAAATCATATTTTTAAGGGAGGTTCGCAAGCTACTTATATATTTGCCTGCGAGAATGTATGATTCTCGTAGGCTACATTAAGCTAGAGTGTGAGGGGTTTGCACTGTACCTAACTATCAGGGTGCAAACATCTTCTAAAGGAAGGAAAAAGATAAAATCTCGAACCTTCTAGAAGGGAATCTTCTAGAAGGATGAGTTGGCATTCGAATGGTTATCTAAGTACCGGTTTTCCTGATATCTTGGGATCATTCCTATCCAAGTAAATAATCTATCCTATCCTATATATTGAGGGGATTTCTCATGGAAAAGGTGAGAAGTAAACTAGCAAGAGATTGATTGGAGAATTAGTGCAAGATTGTATGAAGGACTGATGCTACAGCAGCTAGAGACACGAAAAAGGTTACCAAAAGTGGCTGATCTTCTTCATGCATGAGCAAGTGTGTGTGTCAGAGCTAGGAGCCATCGAAAGGAGATCTACAACATCAAGGCTCAGGTTGTAATTCTTGATTTCTATCAATTTAATACAGTAATATGTCCCTTTCCCACAAAGTTGATGTCACTTTATTACATAACTCCTTGATCATATGTATAGATTAGCTATTGAATATATTGAATTGTCTTCACTTCGATTGGTTTGTTTTGTTGTGGTCTGGACGATACAAGAGCATTGGAGCGAAGATTGGAACAACAAATACCCAAGGAAGCAATCATAAGGTATGTACATGATTCTTGCCTCCTAGTTCATTCAATAGTCTAAATCTAGGGAAAATGTATTATTCTGTCCTGTTTTGTTCTAGATCCGGGTGGATCTAGGGAGATCGGTTTGTGTCCGCACTTACGGATTAATACTGAAACAATCACACTCCTAGTTGTGGTCGTCTGTTTTGATTATAAATACATCAGACGAGTAATATGAAGAGGTTGGATGGTTGAGCAGAGATCCCCTTTTGGAATATTTTGAATAAACAGAGTTGTTGTCTGGATATGTATGAGACTTGAGACATTTTCATTAATAGAAGTCAGTTTCCTTTCATAATCTTGTTTCCTCTTATTCTGAAATGATCATGATTGGATGATCCATATGAGATGTCGTGGTTGTGTTATAATGGAGGTTTGATTATAATGCTTCTATGAATGTTTTTCAGTGTTTTAAACTTAGGATCAAGAGGTTCTTCTGACTGAGTTTTTCTTCTCCTAGCTGCTTGAAAGCCTAATGATTATAGAAGACCTATCCACCTTCTTCACTAAGTCTTCCTTCTATTTTCCTTTATCCTTAAACCACTGACTAAAGTTAATAAAAACCTAATTTTTTTATGCATGCTAGCCCAAATTTCTGTGTTAAAACATTCTTATGCTGAGTTTTGTCCATTTGACCTTCAATTATTAATTTTCATCCACAAACCTTTCTGATGGGCACTGGGCTTATCCTCTTGCAAT
Source organism: Picea engelmannii (assembly GCA_009831015.1). Lineage (NCBI taxonomy): Eukaryota > Viridiplantae > Streptophyta > Pinopsida > Pinales > Pinaceae > Picea > Picea engelmannii. The sequence goes on from ML852289.1 coordinate 20,623, forward strand.
ATGAGGGTCACTCTCAGTGCTAACATTTTTGGTGCCATTGTCAGGGAACAGATTGAAGACATTTCCCTAGGATTAAACAACAAAGCATATTGATTCTAAAGGTGTATTAGAAATCAGTACATTAAAGATTGCAGCTTGCACCTGGAAACTCCATTGTTTTAGTTGTGGCTCCCTGTTGGAGCCGAAAGTCACTCTTGGATTTCTTGCAGGAGCAGAGCCTCACGCCCATCAGTTTAATGTCATGATTTGTTTAAAGGGGTGATAAAATGGAGAAAAACTCAGAACAATATCGTCTCAACTCAGAAACTAGACCAAGCATGCATGGACGAGTGAGGTCTTGATAAAATACAAACAGTGAGTTGCAATAAAGGGTGAGTAGGTGGAAGACTTTCATAAGAGGAGTGTGAAGGTCTATCATAAACATCAAGTTCGTAATAAACTGGAGAGGAAAGCATCTGAACGCAAAATTCTTTTACATTCAAACACAGAAAACCAGAGAATACAATAATGTCACAACAAATCCTTTATCATAACAAAATTGCAATAATTCACGTGAATCCTTCGACTGTGAACTCTCGGGCATGAGATGAAACATAGATTAAAAGGAGAACCGTTTGTCATAAACCAAGAAGTCTCAAACACAGAGGCATAACCAGGAAACTAGAATGTTTGTTGAAACTTTACAGTTGGGAGATTAGCTCTACCATCGATCCATACAAAAATGGAGAAAATGCCTTCATATACTCAAACTAGCAATAGCAACAAAATCGAGACGTAGCATTAAAAGCTTTGCGTCTGCATGGCTTCTGACAATCTGCAGCTACAATCTTTGAATGGTCGTGCAACTTATGGCAGACGCGATTGATCTTCTGACAGTTTCATCGGTGAATCGACGTGCCTTTAATTCATTGCCGGACTTTTCCATTATGGTGGAGACGATGTCTAACCACCACCAACCGCTTCAATAACTGCTCCATCAGGATTGAGAATGTCCTGGCCAACTCGACACCTTTGGGATGTGGAGGGCCTCCCGCACTGCCACCTGGACTAACTGGATAGCTTGAAGGACGGGTATGGAGGCCAATGCAGAAGGTGGGGCTCGGCAATGGAGTGATGGGGTGTGAGAGAGGCGGCAGGGGATGACACATGGAAAATGGATATAAGAGGAGTAGGCAGGAGAGTAGACGTGATGGACGCATTTTGGTGGGAGACTAATGTGGAGGAAAAAGGACATGTGGCGGGTGGTGAGTGGACGATGAGACAAGGTAAGGGCCATCTGGACGAAAGAGCGGAGGAAGACAGATGACACGCGGCAACGGGGGGAAAGGCGGTCCTGGAGGATGACATAATGGGATAAGGGCCCATGCTAGCTAAACAAAGAGCAGCTTGGAAGGATGGGATTGTCCAAGCACTGTTGATCCGCGCACATCGATCTCGGCAATAGAAAAGTTGCATCCGCGATTCCGGACCCCCCCCCTCCACTTAAAGGTGGAAAGGCAGGGGGGGTCCGGAATTTCCTTTATCGTCATTGATCCGGGCGCGCTGATTTGGACCGCTGGAGAGATGCGCCCCCGATTTTGGACCCCCCCCCCTCCGCTTAAAGGTAGAAAGGTGGGGGGGGTCCAGAATTCTATATACGTCGTTGATCCGGACGCGCGAATCGCTGCCGCTCGAACTTGCTCGTTACTTACCATGGGTGCATTATCACCCAAAACTTAGGACAAGTGGGTTTTTAACCCATCCTTTTGCATTCTGACCCCCATACAAGAAATATCGCTAACATTTGGCTCCATGGGGGATAGAGTCATCCCTGTGATGCTCTAAGAACTCTTTTGCAGATTCAATGCCTTTGTTGTTGGGCTATGGAGTCATTTATTAGTCCAAAAAACAAAAACAAAAACAATATTTATGAAACAAAACAAAAAGAGTCGACTGTGGCTCACAAAAAACATTTTTTTAAGAAATGGCCATTAACTGGGCTGCTAAAAACTTCTTTTCCTTCCAGATCTTGCAGCCTGTAGGTATTGTTTGAAAATACTTCAAGGATCTTGAAAGGCCCGAACCAGAGGGCATCAAACTTTCTGTGTTTGCCCTTTTCCTGCCTGGGTGCATCCCATTTGAGCACCATATCACCCTACTAGAATTCTTTCTTTTTGCTCTTCTTGTCAAAAGTCTGCTTAATATTCTACTGATGATGGTAGGCTCTGTCCATGACCTGTTCTCTGACCTGCTGCACTTCCACCATCTGATGAATCCTTCTGAGCACATGGTTAGGTTCTCCTTCAAAGTCCTAGAGGAGATTTGCCACAGGTAAGGCAAGCTGAGTGGGGAAAACGACCTCTATTCCATAAACAAGTTGAAAAGGAGAGATGCCCAGGGACTTCTTTGTTGTCACCCGATCAGCCCAAAGAGAAAATTTGAGCTTTGAGTCCCATGCCCTTTTATTGTCCTCTAGTAGCTTCTTAATGAGCTTGATCAGACTTTTATTGGAGGACTCTGCCAGTCCGTTTCCTTGAGGATAATATGGAGTAGAGTGAACCAATGAAATCTTGAATTGTTCACAAAACTTGACCAGAGGCTCAGACCTGAAGGGGGAGGCATTGTCAGTGACAATCCTACTTGGGAAACCAAATATGGTTATGATGTCTTCCAAGAGGTTGATGATCACCTTGTGAGAAGTACTCCTGGTGGGGACATCCTCTATCCACTTGGTGAAATAATTGGTTGCAGTGAGGATCCATTTGTGCTGGCCACTTGAGGGAGGATGAATCTCTCCAATGAAATCCAATCCCCACTGCTGAAAGGGTGTTGAGACTACTACCGAATTTCATGGCAAAGATTTGAGCTGCTGCTTTCCTGAAAACTTTTGGCACTTGATGCAAGCTCTGATTTCTCTGCAGACATCAGGGAATAAAGTGGGCCAGTAATACCCAGCTCGGAGGATCTTGTGAGCTGTGGTCTTATAGAAATAATGACCTCCGCAAAGACCACTATGGAAATCGGTCATGACCTTCTGGGCTTGCTGCTGGTCCAGATACCTTAGTAATACGCCCAGAGGGTCTTTCCAATACAAGGTTTGGTCAATGAGGAAATATCGGATCGCTTTGAGCTTTAAGGCTCTGGCCTTACTTTTTCCCAATCCATCCGGGAGTTTTAATTCTTGCAGGAAGTACAAGATATCCTTGTACCAGAGACATGATGCTAGTGATAAGGTACCCTGGGAATGATGGTTGGATGGCTCAGCTTGTTCATTAATGAAGTTAATTTCCAAGACTTTACAGTTGGATTCAGCCAACAGCTTGGCCAAACCCTACCCCTTTATTAACTTGGTGGGCTTAATCTCTCAAGATCAAATTCTAGGATCTTGGCGATCCATTTACCTCTCCTCCCGTCTATGTCTGGCTATATAAGAATGTCCTTCACAGAGGTTGAAGGGACATATGCAGTGATTTTTGAATGCAAGATATAGACTCTGAAAGCTTTGAGAGCTTTCACCAAGGCATAGGCCTGCTTCTCCATGATCTCGTAACGGAGCTCTGCATCTCTTAGTGCTTTACTAAAGAAGGCAATAGGTTGTTCTCGCCCTTGACCATTTTTCTGCAACAAAACTGCTGCTACTGTATCACAGGAAGCAAAAGAAAATATCAAAAAGTATTTGGAATAATCAAGACTGATAAGCACAGGTGCTTCATTCAATGCCTTCTTTATTTGGGAAAAAGACTCTCTGGGTTCAGCAGTCCATTTTACTTCATTTCCCTTCCTGAGCATGGCTGTGATGTGTTTCACCAACTCAGCAAAATTTGAGACAAACCTCCTCAGAAAATTAATCCTTCCCAAAAA
>ML852289.1:30557-50810 GCA_009831015.1 Picea engelmannii
AAAAATGATTCGCCCAAATTCTATAGGATAAAATTATTTTACCTTAAAAATTGCCAAAAATTTATAAAAACTATATAAAATCCTTAGAAATTTGAATATTTTTACAAAAATATCGCCAAACATTTATAGTTGGCATATGAAGGTTTAGTAAGATTCTCCAAGGTTTCTACATTTTAAAATAAATTTCCATCCTTAAAATCATCCCTGTTGAATATAGAGAGAATACAACCTTCACTACTCCTTGGGGCACATTCATGTATGCTAAAATTCCCTTTGGATTGATGAATGCAGGAGTGACCTTTCAGTGAGAAATGGACATTGCCTTCATTGGGGATAAGGACAAGTTCATAGTCATCTATTTAGATGACATTACAATGTTCTCAAAATCTGATAAAGAGCATTATCATTATTTGAAAAGGGTCTTCCTGAAGTGCAGAAAGTTTGGTATCTCTCTCAATCCTAAGAAGTCTTTGTTTACTATGAAGGAAGGTAAGTTATTGGGGCACATTGTATCAACAAAAGGGGTAATAATTGATCCACTCAGGGTAGAGGCAATCCATACCTTATCTTTTCCTATATCCAAGAAAGAAGTTCAATCTTTCTTAGGGAAAATCATTTTTCTAAGAAGGTTCATCTCTAACTTTGTTGAATTAGTGAAGTACATTACAACCATGCTTAGGAAAGGAAATGAGATGAAATGGACTACTGAGGCTCGAGAATCTTTTGATCAGATAAAAATGGCCTAGACCGAAGCACTTGTGCTCATTAACCCTAACTATTATAAGGAGTTTTTGATATTTTACTTTGCCTCAGTTGACACATTGGTTGTTGTTTTGCTGCAGAAAAATGCAGAGGAGTTAGAGCAGCCTATTTCCTGTTTCAGCAAAGCATTGAGGGATGCAGAAGTGAGATATGATATCATGGAAAAATAGGCTTATGCTTTGGTCAAATCCCTCAAGGATTTCAGAGTTTATGTTTTTCATTAAAAGATTGTTGCATATGTCCCTTTAGTATCAGTGAAAGAAATACTTATCTAGCCTGATATAGATGGAAAGAGGAGAAAATGGATTGCTAAAATTATGGAATTTGACCATGAAATGAAGCCCACTAAACTAATGAAAGGGCAAGGTTTATCTAGGTTACTGGTTGAATCAAATTGCAAATATTTAGGGATTAATTTCATGAATATAAACTCAGAAAATCAGCAAGATGAGTCTGTTGATAAGAGCTCTCATGCCAACCCAAATTTGGAAGAATGCATTTGGTATAAACACATCATATATTTTCTGCAGTAGTTGCAGCCTCCTGATGGTTTGGACAAGAACAAGGTGAGATATTTGAAGCTTAAATCTATAATATATTGTCTCATTGATCATGTCCTATATTGGAAAGATCCTCTAGGAGTTATTTTGACATGTTTAGATCCACAGGAGGCCCAAAAGGCCATGATTGATTTTCATGATAGATTATGTAGGGGCCATCACTTCTGGAGAACCACATACTATAATATCCTGAGAGATGGGTATTTCTAGCTTATCCTTTTTACTAATGTTTGAGCAAATATTAGAGCTTGAGTCAAATGGAAAACTTTTTCTAGAAAGAAGCAGCCCAAATATTTTCCTTTGAAGCCCATGGTAGTCTCTGGACCATTTCGGTAGTCGGGTCTTGACTTCATTGGAGAAATCCACCCATATTTAAGTGGTCAACATAGGCTGATTTTGACTCCCATTGATTATTTCACCAAGTGGATAGAATCCATCCCTACAAGAAATGCCTCGCATAAGGTAATCATTAGTTTTCTTGAGGATGTCATGTCAAGATTTGGTTGTCCAAGAAAGATTGTTACTGACAATGTTGCCTCCTTCAAAGTTGAACCATTGATCAAGTTCTGTGAAGAGTATGGGATTACATTAGTCCATTCTACTCCTTACTACCCCCAAGGAAATTGTTTGGCATATTCCTCTAACAAGAGCCTCATAATTATCATAAAGAAATTGTTAGAAGACAATAAGAAAGCATGGAACTCAAAGATGAAATTTTCCTTATGGGTTGATAGAGTTACAACAAAGAGGTCTCTAGGTATTTTCCCTTTTCATCTTGTATATGGGATGGAGGATATCTTTCCTACTCATCTTGCATTGCTTCTGGAAAAATTCCTTCAGGACTACCAAGGAGAACCTGATGATATGGTCAAGAGGATACAACAGTTGGTCGAAGTGCAGAAGACTAGGGAGAAACTACTTGACAGAGCGTGGGACCATCAATAGAAGATCAAGAAAACCTTTGAAAAGAAGGTAAGCAAAGAATATTTCTATCTAGGATATCTATTTCTCAAGTGGGATGCACCGAAGCAAGACAAAGGAAAATATGGTACATTCAAGGCTCTGTGGATTGGTCCTTTCAATATTTTTGAGGTATTTTCAAATAACACTTATAAACAACAAAACTTGGAGGATTCAGAAGTTTTGGGAGGCCCTATCAATGTGCGATTTTTGAAAAAATATTTTTCTTAAGCCATGATTGGCTTTCCATTCATTGTAAATATCACTTTTTCTTTTATTTATGTTTGAATAAGTGACCCCATATCCCTAGGATAAGACATTGAAGTTGTGTGTTCTTGGAAGCTCACAGGGATCATGCCATCCCTTTTGGAGCTCATGTTATTACATGAAGTTGTTTGTTGTTAAGACCTAAGCTTGTAGCCCTAACCCATCTCTCTTTTTTCCTCATACCTTCCTATATTTTTTCCCTCTTATAGTTGATAAGGTTAGTTTCCTTTTGTGTTCAATGACTGGATCTTCCTTGGTGTCTTTCTTGACTGATTCTTTGCACCAAGTTTTTATGTTTTCTTAAAGGATAAACACATGTTCGGATTTGGTTTTAATTGTTGGTCAGATTGTTTTCCATTGATTGAGCTCACAACAGGTCGTCCAAGACTTTGTTTGCAAAGGAAACAACCATGAGCACAAAAATCATCACTGAGAGTAGTCCATTTCGAGCTTGAAATGCAAGCAAACAGACAAGTTCAATTTTCAACGGTGGAGATCCCACATATAGTTCAAATTAATGGCTCTCTTGCATTCGAAGTTTCAAAGTTTTGTAAGGCTTAGCGACCAGAAAGAATCCCCAAAGTCCCAAAGAATTTAGATGAAGGCATCTTAATCCCAGATTAATTAGTGATAAGAACACACTAATCACTTTGCGATTTCGTTCCTTCGGGAGTTATACAAACTCTACATGCAAAATGTCCCCAACCCAAAGTGTTAAAGACTCTTGGGGTCCATCAGTTTAGACGCATGTCACCCATCCATCAGAGATGCGTGGCATACATTTGGTGCTGACATATGGCACTCATTTTAGGTATCTTTGGGCATCTCATCCACTCATATTCGAGTGACGTGTGGCACACTCCTTTTGTGACACATCAGAAGATATGACGTCAGATGACGTCGGGCCACCACGTCATATTCATAGCATTGTCACTCTAGAAGTTTTCCATTCAAAATAAGCACAATTCTCCAAAGCCCTGAGTTCCAAAGTCCCAAATCATTTTAAGGTTGTTGAATCTTGGTTTAAGTAGTGATAAGTGCATGCTAATCACTTCATGAGTTCATCCCTTCGGGATTTATACAAACTCTACATGCAAAAATTCTTCAACCTAAAGTGTCGAATACTCTTCCAGTTCCTCAGTTCAAACGCGAGGTGCCCATCCGTTAGAGATACGTGGCATGCATTTGGCGCTGACATGTGGAACTCATTTTAGGCACCTTTAGGCCTATCATCTACTCATCCTTGAGTGACTCATGCCACACTCCTTTTGTGACACATCAACAACTATGACATCATATGACGTTGGGCCACCACGTAAAATTCGAGAGATCGTCCTCCGGGAGATGTCCCTGCTCAACATCCAAAGCTCCTGAGTGAAAAAATTGGAGCCATCTCTAAGCATGGTTAGATGGATTCTAGAGTTGGAGGAAGGATAAATTTTAGCAGGGGAGCTAAAAAAGAAAGGTCATACAGATCACTGGTTACAACAAAAATGACGACCACACTTCATTGTGGGGAGAAAAAGTGCTCGAACGTTAAAATTATTGAGTGGTCCTGCACTCGAAACCATGGTATAACGAGAAGGGTACGTGGAATTTGGTGGTGTATTGCGGAGGTCGAAGTGGTGTGGATCCAAACTGCCCTTGACAACTTTTGTAATCATGTGCTTATATAAAGTCCAATCCAAGAGCAGCACGTGGCAACAAAGCTCAGCATTAATCCAAATCACCAAAGGAAAGTCACAAGGAAAAGCATAGTGTTAGCATACCACGATCAATCTATCACTAGAAGAAAAAATGAGGAATTTGTGCATAGGATTTTGTTGAGCACTCAACACACCCTAAAAAATCCTTTGTCATTTTTTTACTTTTTTGGGTACCACTTGATCTTCTGCACTTTCTAATTCGATTTCCCTTTTGAAAAAATTGTTTTGTCTTTGCTTATTTCCATGATTCTCATGAACTGTTTAGGTCATACGCAGGAATTAAAAAAGGGAAAAGAATCACTCAGAAAAACCTCATTCATCGAGTGCCCATCTCCATTGGCATCGAAAAAAGAAATTTTTTGTTTGCATCAAGTCTTACATAAGGATATTGTTGATAGATTATTCCCCTTCGACATCTGTAAAAGATGAGGGGGATAGATGTTAACAAAGAGATAAACGATATTGTCGATGGTTGATGTCCCGAAGCGCTTAATTGATACCAGGGAAAACCTAAAAGGATCATCGCCAACATTTTTACCACGATAAACGTTATCCCCAATCTCTGATCCCCAATGCATTTTTGGCATTGGGACCTTTTCAAGGGAGATGATTTGAAATCACTTTGATAGGTTTATCGTCGATCGATGACCCTGGATACTTGTTCGGCATTGGCAAGTGAAGGTTTGTTTTAGAATGAATAACTTAAGGAAAGTACCAACTCCAATTAATACATGCGAATTAAGTCACCAGTCTTCAACGCCACATGTCTTTACTAATTTTGAGAACCATATGGTCTAGTTTTACCCTGAGTCATTATTGGTTCCCTATGTTCGAGTCACACCTCCGAGTAAGCGTTGTCGCATCAACAATGTACGGTAAAATCAATTAGCGTCGAAACTTTTTGCAGGTGGTTATCAATGAAAATGTTCATAGCACACCCCCGACCCCCGATCCACCCACTGAGAGAACAAAATGATGGGACGTTTTAGCATTAGATACAATCGTATTTTGAGCATTTAAGGAGCTAATTAATACCAAATCCCACATTATTTGCTACCTCGTGCACCAATCAAAATAGTCATTTAAAATCATCGATAGACCACATCACCACCCATGCCTCTACTGTCAACCCATGATGAATTTAAGTTATGGAGATTCGGCGGAAGATTTGATAAAATTTCACTCATAACTTGAACTGAATGGTTGATGTGACATGGTAATATCTTCCTTGTTTAAATTCTCTTGAGCCATTGTAAACAAAATCATTCTATGCATAATAGAATTCTGGAGCATCCGAAGAAGCAAGGCGAGCCACTCAAAGGCTGTATCAACTCAGTATTTATCAAAATAACTAGGTTTTAACAAGATTCATAGGTATGTATCTGACTCTGTAAATTTCACATGGCTATAATTTATATGTTTTTATCCAGGTTTTGTTTTTACACAGTCTTTGAAATTTTATTTTAATTTGCAGGAACAATGTCGCCAATAAAGCCAACCACTAGATAATCGTCGAGGGAAAAGAAGATTAAAGAACCAGAGGTAGGTGAAGGCCCTTCTCCAGGGGTTGCAAAACAATTGGAATATGCCCCGAGGCCAGAACCTGTCATTAAGAAAACAACGAAGAAGGTTTTCATCCAGCCTCTGACCTTTGGCGATACAGAGGAAAGCACCAAGTCCAAGATTGCACTCCCACATTGGGGATAACTCTTTAACAATATAAGCTAGGAAGAATACCTAGAAAATGTCCCACACACTAATCCATATGTAAGGGCACTCAACAACCAGGTGTTCTCGAACATCCGACGATCATACCTACATTTGGTGGCCAGCAGAACCCCCATTTTTCCCTACATAGAAGTCTTGAAGTGGCGCATTGACGACACATACACACATAAATTTTTAATCAATGATGACAATGGTGGGTGTGTCTGAGTGTTCCTTTCGGTAGAAGTTCAAAAATAATAGAAACTCAGAGACCCTAACGAGCGTCTAAATACAGATTTCATCGTGAATTTCTATGAACACCATGACACCAACTGAATGATGGCCTCATGATGGAGAAAGGACAAGAAGTTTACCAACCAAAGAACTGGATGGTATGGGACAACTAACTTAAGGGATCCATACATCTATTTGATGGCTCTCATCTATCGATTATATGGAGAGAAAGATTGCTCTAGGTTTTCATAGGCATGGGCGCCTTTGGCATACACAGTTGCGATCATTGGGTACAACTACAATTGGGGAGAAATAATCTCCAAGAAGATGAGCATCGATGTGTAGCAAGCCCAGGCACCAAAGGAAGGGGAAGCACCAATGATTTACATGGGTTCATACTTGCTCGATGTCATGTGTGCTAGAAACGTCTTCGTTGGCATGAATCTGAGCTAGCATGTTGTAGAACTCCTGATACACATCTACTTCAACTTGCTATGGGAAAACATGTATAAGAATTCCTACTCTCTCATCTCTGATGAATTCATCGCCCAAATTTATTTTATTCTTTTTAAGAAGGAATGCCCAAGGCTATCGACGACAACCAAAAATATGATATCCAAGGTAAGCCATTGGTATTTGGATGAGCACGCCACCTACATCAGGGTGTTTGGGGCCACCAGAGCACCACATCTCCTACCATATCATGTCCCATACCAAGTGATAGTAGGATAAATATTCTATTAAAACATCTTGCAAGGCTACAATGCCACCTTGGTCAAGGACAAGAAACGAGCGTTCATACCCTATGGTTTCCATGTAGGTTTCTACTTGTTAAAGGATACCACTCAAGACAAACAAGAAGGGTTGATCCAACTTGATCTCAGATTCTCAAAGGGACAATTCTGCAAGCACGATCCAAAGGGCTTGGTCTTGCAACATGATTCACAAGTGTCATCCTATTGGTCATAGGCACATGACAAATTCGAAGATGAAGTCTTCATAGAAAATTCCCAGGACTGGAATGATATGGTACAAAGGATGGTCGACCTGAAAATGACCAAGTTCAGGTCCATGAGCCTGGATGAACAGGAAATGATAATAGACTATTCGACTCAAGAGGCCCTCAGATCCAGGGAATAAATCATAGTAGCAAAGGCAACAAAGGTTTCCCCGGTGGCTCTGGTGTAGAAAAGGGGGTTTCCTATGAAACCATAGGCACATGCAAGAGGATTGATCCTGATATAACAATCATAGAGAGTGATCGATCAGCTGTAGGATGACTCAAACCTCATAGAAATGGAAAGGGTCCCTTCTGACAACCCATTTGAAATCCGGGTAGGTCCAAGTGGCCTAGAGTTAATACAAATTGAATAAATCGTCGAGTTACAAAACCTTGAAGTTACAATGCCACAAGATAGATTACCAGGGGATGTTTCAGCTCAAACAGAGATAAGAAAAACATCAGTGAGAGAAAGTGCACGAAACCCCCTCCATGACTTAATAAAAATCTATGATGAGGAGGAGAGTTCAGAGGTGTACTTGGTGACTCAGGTGTAGCTCACAAAGGAAAATGATCCCGAGAAGGCATTTTCCCAGCTCCCGATGCTCAAATTCAAGGCCTTCCACAGAATGACCAGGAGGTCGAAACTATCTTAGACACTTAGATACTCTATGTGTCGGAGACCCAAGTGGATAGTCTGAAGGACGAGGTAGAGTCAGGCGAACAAAAAGAAGAAGTTCCACAACAAGAAATCAACATCTCAACAACCGATTATCAAGTAAGTACCAAGCATACCCCTTATGCTTAAATTTCAGCCAGTACTTTACCTCCTAATGAGAAACAACCAGATGTCGGACCTTCGAAACAGATGAAAGACGTTCAAGAACCCAATCTTGAATAGATATACACTGTCGGGAGCTTGGGAAATATGCTTACCTGGGGAGATAAGCAAATCCCCGAAATTGTGGATGAGGTTATTGATATAGAATACATGTCCTATGACCGAAAGAGGAAATACATCGTGAAAAGAACCACCAAGAAGAGGAGGCTTACTCTGAATCGCTCCATCCTCCTCACCACAGAGGAAAATTAATTAGCACAGAGCATGCCAAGACAATCAAGCTTATCGGCGAAGGGATGGAAATCACAGATGCCACCCTGGATAGAGAGAAAAGGGATGAATATGAGTTGGCCACTACACTGAAGGAGTTGGAAAATATATGCCATTTGGTGAAATATTATCAAGAATCCACACAGGCCACGATGTTCTTGAGAAACAAATTCCAGGACGCCTACAATAAATTCACATATGAGTGACACATTTTCACTACAAGAACCGTCGATTTCCAAGAAGACACCCTCATGATGCTGGTGATGTGAAAAGATATGGAAATATGATATGAAAAATCACACCAAGAAGTGGAGAGGATCGATTAGATCAACTCCATTCAACAAGGTCAAGATGTTGAATAGCATGACATTCGGGTACTAAGGGATAGAAACATCAATTGCATAAAGAAATTGGTTGAATACTGGGTGAAAATGGCCCAAGAACCTCATCAAAAAATCCAAGAGAAATGAGCCAAGTGTCAAAAGAGTTGGACCAAGATCAACCGATCGATGAGAGACATCGGCCTCCCAGAATTCGACACACCTGATGACTTTGTCGATTTGCATGACATAGTCAAATTACATGTTGAACAAGACTCATTATGGGTTGCAGAGATAGAAAAGGTGGAGAACTTGGCGCCAAGTCAAGTGCAGAAGTTCATGGAACACTCGATCAAGGCTTAGATAAGAGTAGTCGAGTATCGGGCCCGGACAGTAGAGATAAAGGAAATCCTTTCATCCCTAATGGACCAACACAAATTCTTGTATGCCAACAGATGTGAGGATCTCTTCATCCAATGGTCGTAGTACGAGAAGATTCATCCACTCAATTGAAATCTTTTGATGACTCTTAGAAGACTAAGCAATGAAAGTGCCATGTGGCGATGTTTTGTTTTACTTAGCTTTCACTTTTGATAGTTATTTTTAGTTAATAATATGTTATAAATAGGAGGATTGACCTGTTAGCAAAGGGCGAGGGTTTTTGCAAAGACCCTGATTTTTGGATTTGTAAAGAACTATTTCAGAGCTACCTTAATTGAGAATTCTTGTTTAGGACTAGAGACAAGTTTTTGTTTTTCATCAAAAGTGTGTGTGATTGGATCTGAAGAAGAATTATTTCTGATTTTATCTCATGAATGGATGCTATAATGAGTAAGAACCTTTGAATCTATTGATAAGTTAGTTGATTCAATATTTTTATAGTTCTTTTCTTTAATGATGAAAAGAAAATCGTTGTGTTAATGTGTTATTGATGATTAGAGCTAAGGAAATTATTTTTCTTTCCATCATTTATTGCATGTACGGTTTCTTCTGATAATCGTATCCCAGTCAATAATTGGAACACCAAAAGGCTAATGTATTATTACTAGGCTTGTTGTAGGTTTAAGAATCATTGTCTGCATGCTTGAGTAGGAGGGTTATCCCGAGATCAGCCTTCTTCAGTAGTTAATTCCTTTCCTGTTCGTTACCCAGCTGGTTTATACCGGAATTCATCTTGTATTGGTCACACCTATAAGATAAAATACAAAAAGAACATCTGAACTAAAGGAGGAGTTTTCACAAGAAGACATCCTATCAATCACTACGTAAAGCCTATCGATTAATTGGTCGGATTGCAAGATATGGAGAACCATTCCACCATTAAATGTTGCAGAGTCTAATTGGGCCTCGGTAGTGGGTTTGGTTCATATTGTTGAGATAAATGGATTTACGACCCCTCAATAGAATTGGTTCTATAAGGAGGGCATGAAGAATGAATGACTGACAATATTTCTTACAGAATTTTTCACACAACTAGTAGATTCAAAAAATCCCACATGCATGGCTAGTCATTCTCAAGATAGCCCACACACACTAAGTACTCCTGAAATGAGTAAATCACCCCAGAAAAGAGGAAGAAAATATATTTCCTGAGATACCTTATGCTCTTACTCAGGAGGAGTTGAACCAGTTCAGAAGAACTACAAGAGCTTACGCCCGATAGATCGGCGCACTGCCCTTAGCTTTGTTACTTCCTTGTAGAAAACAAGTAAGAAGACCAGTGGTTGATACCCCTGACCAGGTTTTTCTACACACAGTAAAAGACCTGATAGATTTCTCCCTCACCAAAACTGAACATCCTCTTAATGTAATTCCCGAAACACCAGCCGACAATTTTTCTGAGCCCAACGAGTTTTCCAACGATGAAGGGTTTAACTTAGAATGCTCAACTTCGGGATCAGACGACATGGAAGATAACAATAATCATAATGAAGAAATGGGAAACCCACCTCATTATAATCAACCTTGTTTGGCCAGAGATTCTTTGTCCATCCCTGGATGAGTACATAACCTTCCCCGACATCTAGAGAAGTTCGTCCCTAAATTTGACCCTGAAACCTCAGGATTGCCTGAAGACCATATCAAAAAATTCATACTAGCTATTAGACTGATGAATGTTCAACATGAAGGCGTAGTATGAAATATTTTACCCTATACTCTTGATAATTTAGCCTACACATGGTATTTTAACTTACCTGTAGGATCCATAACCAGTTGGATGAAGTTTCAAAAGGATTTTCTAGATAAATTTGCAGAAGAAACCACTACAAGATCTTTGATGGCCAAGTTGTTCATCGCCACCATGAGTTCAAAGGAGAAGGTTAAATAATTTAATCAATGGTTCAATGCCATCCTAAACAAATTCCAACCCGAAGCTAAACCCACTCATGAATTTAAAATTGAAGTATATGTTAATGCTCTCCCAGCTTCTATTTCTATGTTTGTGAAGAGGGATGCCAAAACAACCTTAACTGAGAATTTTGAATAAGCTAAAACAATAGAGTTCCAAATGAAGGGATGAAAAGAAGGCCAGGTCTCATTAGTTAAGAAGGAATTTCAACCTCCTCCTAGGAGAGAACTCTTGTTGACTAGACCCCCAGGGAAACAAACAGAGCAAGGTCCCAAAAAGGGAAGTGGAGACATAGAATACCTACAACGCATGGTTAAGAAACTATCAAACTAAATCATAGACATGAAAAGAATTGTGGTGGAAGGGAACCAAGGCTAGAGGCCCTATAAACCATTTATTAAAAGAAATTCACCTTTCAAAGCAATTGAAACCCCCCCCCCTAGCCAACTTAAACATTGATCTGGTAAATGTAGCATTCGACTCTTTCTGTACCTATCACAAAGAGAAACACTCTGAAAGAGACTGCCCACAATGGGTGCATGCCATGAGTCTGATGGCCAACTGGTTTCTATATAAAGTTTCCCTAACTGAACAGTCAAGCGGCTCAGCTATGAATATCGTCGATCAGGAAGAAATTGATCCACCAGAAGAAACAACTATGTTGATATGGGACCCTAACCTACCAATGCCTTCCGATGACCTATTTGAGGTTCAATAACCACCTGCAGAAGTCTTGGTTGTCCCAACATGAAGTAGGGGTCAACCTATCTAAAATGACCTTACTACGACTGAAACTGCAGGAGGAAAACCATCTCTCGATCACCCGAAAGCACCTTTTTGCCCTTGAAGAAACCCTATAAACATCCATACACGAGAATCATCCAAGCTAGACTGCAACATAGTAGAATATTTGAAAATGTTGAAGGAAAATATATCGGTCATGGATATGTGTAGAATCCATCAACAAAAGGACTTTTTGTTACAAGCATTGAAATTAGTAGAAAATCCTACAACAAGCACTAACCAAAGATAAAATTTGACTCCCACAAATCTAAGAAATAAACAAACTATGAACACCTACTTTGAAGATAAGAAGGGAAAACCTTTTGTCCCTCCATTCCTTTTGACTTTTAAAGTCTTCAACAAAAACCTCCATAACTGTTTGGTTGACTCAGGAGCATCCTCCAATGTTATGCCATTGTCTATTTGCAAAAAATTAAACATAGTCCCTCTCAAAAGTGATAAACATGTAATACAACTTGACATAACCCAGGTGAAGGTTATGGGAGAGCTCAAAGATGTAATCATCAGAATAGCGACACACCCTAAATTTGTCCAAGTAATTGACATCATTGTAGTAGATATCCCAGAAGCCTATGGATTTCTACTGAGTTGATATTGGTCTAAGAAGTTAAACAGATACTTTAGTACATACTGGGATCACCTTTGGCTGCCATTAAAGGGACATGTGGATATGATCATAATCGATAGGGAAAGATATCTAAAACATACTGTCACCGACCAAGAAACCTCTAATGAACACTCATTGACAGACTTTCCTGTGCTAGGAAATTTTCCTTGTGATTCTGATTTCAGGAATTTCTCCCCCCTCTCATCGAATGTCCCTCTTACTCAAAACTCTGAAATAATTTTTCAACAAATTTTTCCGACGGCGGAGGAAACCATATTCTCTCAGGAATAGGTGTTAGAAACCACAGAACATATAGGAGGAAAGTGACAAGAAAGAGGAAGCTGATAGGTTTTTCCCACAAGCTTGGACCTTATACTTCGATGGATCTAAATTGCAAGAAGGGTCGAGGGAAAGGTGCATCCTCATTGATCCAAAAGGTAAACGAAATTTCCTATCGTGTAGAGTAGAATTTGAATGCACAAACAACACTGTCGAATATGAAGCTCTAGTACAAGGGTTAAATAAAGCCATAGATTTAAATGTTAAAAAATCGAAGGTTTTTGGAGATTATAAAATCATCATTAAACAAGTAAGGAACATTATACATTGCAACTCTCCCCACCTGAGGAATTACCAATAAGAAGTGCACATAATAATATAACATTTTGAAGCCTTCAATATTATAGTGATCCCCGGAACAAAGAACATTCTTGTTTATTCTCTGGCCACCCCTGCCTCAAGTCTATCACCCCTAGAAAATTATGAAGCCTCCCGATTCACGGTGGAGCTACTCTACAAACCGTCGGTGCCCAACAATATTTCTAATTGGAAGGTATTGGAAGGAGATGAATAGATCATCAAATTTTTGAGCACTCAGGATAATTTAAAGACTTGGCTATTGATGATGAAGTATTCCAGGAGAAATTAACAGAAACTGATCCTCATACAGATCAATTGACTGACAAACCAAGGTCTCACACGATACCAAAGGGAGTAACCAATTTAGAAAACCTTTTTGACCTAAGGGAAATATTTAAAGGATCAAATAACACAAAGATGGGGAGTTCTTGTCCCATGCACGAAACTATAAATCTAGGAACCTTGAAAAACCCTAAGAATACAAATCTCGGCAAGACAATATCTAAAGAGGAAAATAAGACCTATCTCAAACTTTTCAGACAATATCAATATGTTTTCGCATGGTCCTACTGAGATCTGAAAACTTAGAATACTCGTATCATTCAACACACTATCCCGTTAAAGCCTGAAGTGAAACCCTTCCAACAGAAGCTCTGGAAATACCACTCATCCCTAGAGCCTCTCATGTGTCAGGAGTTAAAGAAACTACTAAATTCCAAGATTATATTCCAGGTTAGACACTCTGCATGGGTAGAAAATTTGGTTCCTGTGAGAAAAAAGTCTGGGGAGATCTGCTTATGCGTAGATTTCAGAAACCTCAACGACGCTTCAGAAAAGGACAACTACCTAGTCCCACCAATGGAGAAACTCTTGCAAACCATTTCTGGCTCTGAGATTCTCTCCCTACTAGATGGTTTTTCAGGTTATAACCAAGTTCTAGTTTCAACGAAAGATTGTTTGAAGACTACCTTCCTAACCAAGTGGGTAACCTTCACTTATAAATGTATGCCCTTTGGGTTGATTAATGCAAGGGAGACCTTCTAAAGGGCCATCGATGTATCATTTCATGGGCTAATAAACAAGTGTGTATAACTCTATTTGGATGATGTTACTGTGTATTCAAAGAATAGATAAGATAACATCCAACACTTAACCGAAATTTTCGAAAGGTGTAGGAATTACGGTATATCCTTAAACCCTAAGAAAAATTTCTATGGTGTCAAGGAAGGTAAACTGCTAGGACATATTATATCTCAAGAAGGGATTCACATAGACCTAGAAAGGATTAGTGCTATAGATCAACTTCCATTACCTCACAACAAAAAGGATGTGCAATATTTCTTCGAGAAAATCAATTTTGTAAGAAAATTCACCCCCGATTTCGCTAAAACTATTAAACCCTTACAAAACATGATCCGCAAAGATGTTGAATTTAAGTGGGATGATGGATGAAAAAGGGATTTCATCAATATTAAGACTACGACATCCCAAGACCCAGTGTTGCAAAGTCTTTATTTTATCAAATATTTCTTCCTCTACACTTTCGCTTCCAACCAATCATTAGTTGCGGTATTGACTCAGAAGGATGATGACAACAACGAGGCCCCAGTATCATTCATGAGCACTAATATATAGGGGGGTAGAACTAAATTACCCTGCTATAAACAAACATGCCTATGCAGTGTACAAGGTAGTGAAACACTTCAGATCTTACATCCTTAAGAACCATACCAAATTCATCGTGCCTCACCCTGCAGTCTGATCCCTATTCACTCAATAAGAGATGGGGGAAAGAAGAGGAATCTGGATGGCAATAGTCCAAGAATTTTATCTAGATATAAAACCAGCTAAACTGGTTAAGGGACAAGGGTTATGAAAAGTGGCAGCTGAAGCCCAGGACCAAGTAAATGAAGACCCCGGATGGGAGAATGAATCAAAATTATGGTGTGGTGAAGCTTCATACATCTCCCTAGTGAAGGATTCTTGGAATGAGAAACAGACTTATCTCCTGCATCATGGAACTTTCCCAAAAAACCTAAATACTAGGGAAAGGAGAGCCCTCAGGTTAAAATCATCACAATATCGCCTCATAAATTCGGTGCTCTTCTGTGTTAATTATGATGGGGTACTTTTAAGAAGTCTCGAACATGAAGATGCATACAATGTTCTGAAGGAGCTCTATGATGGTCCTACATGTGGAAATTTCACAGGACACACCATTGCTCATAAAATATTGAGAGCTAGTTATTATTGGCCTACTCTGTTCAAGGATGCTCACACATATGCTAGGAACTGTAAAAATTGTCAAATAAGCGTGGGGAGGGAAAAGAGAGCAGTTGTCCCACTCCAACCTGTGGTTGTTTCCAGGCCATTCGAGAAATGGGGGTTAGATATCATAGGAGAAATTACACCGAGTTCTTGAAAACAACATAGATACATACTAACTTCTACAAACTATTTCACAAAATGGGCAAAGGCCATCCCTCTGACTCATGTAAACGAAAAGGTGGTCATCCAATTCATAGAAAAATAGTTGATCACAAGGTTCGGTGTGCCTTTCATCCTTGTTTTTATAATGCAACTTACTTTTCTTCCACCTTATTAACAAAGTTTTCTCTAGACAAAGGAATCATAATTAGATACTCTGCAAACTATTATCCATAGGGGAACGGAGTGGAAGAATCAACCAATAATAACCTAGTGAGGATATTAGAGAAAACAGTTGCATAAAACCAGAGGAAATGGCACAATTCACTCCATAATTCCTTACGTGACGATAGAGTAACACCCAAGGAAACTGCTATCAATCTATAATTTTCCCAAGGTTGTGGAGGCAGTCACAGAGGCAACATCAAAACCACTTCAAGTCTTGGATCTAGCCCTCCAAGACTTAGAGAGGGATCTCTCTATTTGATATAGATTTTTTGAATAGATGTTAGTCTAGTTATGTTGAACATGGGTTTGTTTATGGATTTGGTATGTTTGGGAGATCAAAAACTTAAATTTTCATTGGGCCATGGGGTCTACCTTTTTGAAAATGGATCTATCTCAGATGTAAATATTGTCACCATGGGGTAGGATAGAAAGACTGCTGGATCAAATTGAGTTAAATGAAAGTGGAGGAGAGGAAAGGAAGGGAAAATCCACCAAGCCGAGGAGCAGATAAGAATTCCTATGCTTAACTTCAGACGAAAACATGCATACCATTAAAAGACCAGAAATAGAGTGCAAAAAACAAGGTATGTTCGTAATATTTATTTCAATGATTGGATCAGGGAAAACATAAAATGGATTAATAGAGAAAGAAAATAGTTACTCAGAGAAAAACATCACCAGGGAGTCTAACATAAGAATCCTGCAGCTACAATTTTTATTTCTGGAAAGTCATCAAGAAAATTACAATGTATCCCATGTGGGGCATGAATCCTGAGCTCAATCATCAACCCTTTTACATTAAAATCAGATCAATAAATATGATATATCCCCCAACAAGTTTTTTAAGTCGGATTCAACTTCCTCGGCCAAAAATAACAACAAATCTCCAAAAATCCTGAACTGTCTGCCATGAAAGACGGGCCGAATTTATGCAAAAAAGGGGTCCGCACAGACATATGTTTCTCTTCAATTCTGACACCTTGGAAAAATCTGAAGGATGTTATTTTATATGGTCATGTTTTGTACAAAAAACTCCTTTGGCTTTGCCAAATTCGCCTCCCACTCGCTGTAACATCTCCCGCAAAATCGGGACTATAACAGAAATACCACAAATCCAAAAAATGAGGCTGAAAGAAAGATTTGATTCTCCCAAATGGTGGCACTTGTGCAAAACCTAAGAGATTTTTTGTTATTCATCCTGTTATGAAGACAAACCTCTCTCGTTTTTTCAAAATTCATTTTCATTTGCCCGAAATACTCTTCAGAAGAAGACTGGTCAAAACTAGAAAAACAATGGTTTTGTGAAAATGGGGGAGGGCGGTTTTGGAGAGGTAAGTGGTATTCTGGAGCCACCCTGAGGTGGTAAGTGGTATTTAGAGGGAGGGGTCCGAAATCACTTGGAGGTGACAAGTGTCCCTCCCAATACCACTTTTCGGACCCCCCCTCCATTAAAGTTCGAAAAGCACGGGGGGGGTTCTGAATTTTTTTATGTCCATTGATTAGATTTTGGGGATGTGTGAAGGTAAAGTTGCAGGTGGGTAGAACTTAGGATAAATGTTTTAATTTTGTTTTTACTTTTTGTTTTATTACCTTTTAACTTTTTTGATTTATTTATTATATGTGTTTTGACTTTTAATTTTTATTGTATTGTTTTTATATGTTTTACGTGTTTTCCTTTTATTTTATTTTTTATTTGTTTTATGCTTTTGTTTTATGTTTTTTATGTTTTTTAATATTTAATGTTTTGTATTTTAATTGTTTATTTATTAAATGGTTTTTGTATTAATTAATTTTATTTTAACATTTAACACTAACCTAAAATAACCTAAACACTAACTTAATTATTAGCTAATTAACTAATTAATAATTAATCAATTGATAACAAAACTAACTTAGCTTATTGGTTTAATTACACTAACTTTATTAACCTTATTAATTTACTCTTCTTTTTTTTATCCTAATTTTGGTTTATGCATGGATGTGTGTTGGGATAATGGAGGCTGATGTCATGAGGCAAGGGCGATATGGTATTGCCAATATGGTGGTAAGTTGGAAAGGTGGTAAGGAAGAAGAGTGGTAAGCAATAAGTGATGTGGAGTGGAGGAGGTCTGATGCAATGGATTGATGACACATTGGGACAGGTCCCGTTGGAAAAATCGCCTCATTTCGGACCCCCCAACTGTTAAAGGAAAAACGGTTGAGGGGGTCTGGAATCACCTATAGACCGTCCATCTATGCGTTTTCATGATGATTGTAGATCTGTGCACACTTTTTAGTCACCATTCTAGACCCCCCCCCCCATTGTTAAAAAAAGAACTACCAAGGTGGTTTGAAATCCACTATCATCCGTTGATCTACGCACCGCTAGATCGACCATCGATCTAAGCGCGTTCTTTATTCTCTAGGCGTGAATTCAACAAAAAATTAGGTTTAGTGTTTTTTGTGGGTTTTGTGCACTGCTTCCCTTTCTTTTGTCTCCAAGGGATTAGGAAACACCACTCAGCGTAAATAATCATGAATTTTCTTTTTTTTTTCCTTTCCTTGAAAATAATTTGTAGAAATGAAATATTATTTGCAAGCCAAAATACATCCAGAGTGAAAATTTTCCAGTCACCAGATGATCCTATGAATTATAGGGTTATAATAGTGGCTCCACCTGGGAATGGAAGCTCTTTTGGGAGGTGTCAAGAACCACTGAACTTTGAATATGCAGACTGATTCTTTATTCATTGGGTTGATCCCAAAATTATTCTACAACTGATACATGTTTTGATCTTTCAACTGAAACCAAACCAAAATGAACACTGTTGAAAACGAGATGCTCAGAATGTTGAGCTTATTCACATTCTCCTACCTACCCTATACTATTGAAAATCATTCTAAATCAAATAATACAAAAATACCAATGAAGCCAATCAAGTTGCTTCTCTACTAGCTCTACTCTTTCAATGTTTTCAATCAATATTAGAAATAGAACCTGCATAGGCATCATGATCTTCATCAAAAGGGGCTTGATAATCATGACACATAACAGAAAAAATGGAAATGCATTGTGTCTTTGTGATGAACAATTTCTCCATATAAATAGCCACTGGATCAAGAAAAACTTGACCTATTACTGGATATTCAAATTTAACCAACTCAACTTCATGATTTTATGCTATAGTTGTGTTATTTTCATCTTCATGCACTTCTAGACATGGCTGCAACTTTTTTGATGGGTTTTGAAATGATGCTTTTGTTGAACACACCCCTGTAACTAACTGCCTGATCATGTCAATATCATAACAACTTTTCATCTCATGACTGGTGAATGAAGAATGATTTTGACCACACAAGTCATCCAGTCGATCAGCTATTGGATCTTGAAAAGACTGGCAAGACTGTCACATTGATTCAAATGAAATTTCCTGTCTTCTTATGTATTTATCCTTCAATACTTGTTCAAGAGTCTCCTTCAAAATTTGAAATGAATTATAATCTAATGGGACAAAATTACATTCCACTGTTTCAAATCTTGTTTCAAG
Organism: Picea engelmannii; assembly: GCA_009831015.1. Lineage (NCBI taxonomy): Eukaryota > Viridiplantae > Streptophyta > Pinopsida > Pinales > Pinaceae > Picea > Picea engelmannii. Next base: position 49,767 of record ML852289.1, read on the forward strand.
CTCTGGACTTCCATCTGGACTTTGAAAATCAAGGGAAATTAGTGACTGTGATGTTGGGTCTAAAACAGGTCCCATGTCATCAATGATGTCCTTTACTAACTCATTAGAAAAAAATTTGTCTTCACTATTTACAACGTGCCTAGAGTTTCTTTTTAGAAATTGAAAAGATGAGAAACATAAGGGCAAAGATTTTTCCCTTACTCTGGAATTTTCTGCATTTTCTTCATCGCTTTGATGATTGTTGGGCAGAGAATAATTGTCATATCTGAGCTGTAACTAATCTTCTTCCTGCCAACGACATGTTGTTGGTTGCTTTGAACAATCAACATCTATTTCAGCCTCATGATCATCATCATACTGATCACACTTGGGTAGATTATGCCAGTAAGAAAATTCATCAAACATGCACATCATATCAGCTGATGGCTCTTCAACAAGATGAGTTGGAACTTCATCTTCGACTGTATTGTGAATTGAATACATGAAAGAATCATTATCCAAACCATGGTACCAAGGGTGAGCTGCAAAATGTTTGGGAACTGTGACCTTTTATTTCTCTGAAAACACTGGAACATGATGTCTTTGGACAACAATCTCATCTTTCCTGCTAATATTCTGCATCATCTCTTCCATGGCGTTGGCCAATATGTCTAGTTTAGCTTCTGATGACTTCAACTGCTCCTTTTATTTGTTATTTACCTTTGACATTGTGATCAGCAAGTTGGCCTCCACATCAACTGCAATGTTCTGCATTTCTTCGAGAGTTGCAGTGTTCCTTTCTCTTAATTGGAATGCCATCTCAGGATCGAAGGCATCTGGGAAATGCAAATGAGTTGATCCTGGGGGTGGTCTTATATCAGTAGGAATTGCATGATATATCGTATTGAATCTTGCTAAAAATTGTTGTACTGTTTCCCTTGGCTGTCTTTTCAAATGGTCATATTCTTCTAGGATGAGAAAGACACTTCTCATGATCACCCATCGATCTAGGAAAACTTGCACAAACTGATGGAAATTGTTAATGCTTGCATTTGGGAGATTTTT
>ML852290.1:0-10513 GCA_009831015.1 Picea engelmannii
ATATATATATATATATATATTTATATATATAATTTATATAAAAAATATATTTATATAAAAAATATATTTATATTAAAATATTATTATATTGCAAATATAAATATTTTAACCCATTATAATTTCACAATATTATATTTGTATTATAATTTCACAATATTATATTTGTATTAGTTATAAGTTTTGAATTTTTCAAAAATTGAGTGAAATTACAATTAGCTTAAATTTATATGAAATAATTAACAAAATTATATATTCCAATAAATTTAAAGTTCCTTTGGAATTAAGATAGGCATATGCTAGTACATATTGTTACATAATTTTAATAAAATATCATTATAAAATTATAATTTATTTTTTAAAAATAATTTTTTATTGAATAATTAATGAATATCTTTTCATTTTCATTTTCATATATATAATTAAAAAGTTTAAATTATCGAATTTTATTATATTATGATATTGAATCCAAATTATTAATTTATTTAAAATAAATTTAATCTTTTGATATATTATTTTGAAATTTTAATATTGATTTTTTAATTAATATTTTACTATTTTTATTTCATAGCATCATATTAAAACTTTTAAGTGACTTTAAATAAAGTTATGCAAATAGAGTGACTATCATAAAAATAAATAAACTTGAGGAGAGGTCACTCTAGAAAATCTTAATCAAAATAGATTTAATCTTTTGATATATTATTTTGAAATTTTAATATTGATTTTTTAATTAATATTTTACTATTTTTATTTCATAGTATCATATTAAAACTTTTAAGTGACTTTAACTAAAGTTATTCAAATAGAGTGATTATCATAAAAATAAATAAACTTGAGGAGAGGTTACTTTAGAAAATCTTAATCTAAGGAAAAATATTTAAGAATTAGAAAAAAATTAAATAACAATTTGACCCTAAATAGTTTGGAAACTAAATTTGATATCAAACCCATGAAAGAAGAAATGAATCAACTCATATATTTAGAACATGAGTGTAACATAAGAGCCTTAAACCTCATAATTTGTTGTTTAAAACAAAATAAAGATGAGGACATATTAACACTACTTAAGAAAAAACTACAAAATAAATTACAAATTGAAACAACTTGTCTCATAAAAGAAAAGAGGTTGTGAAAAATAATTGAGCATAAATATAGGTTAATTCATGTTAATGTAGTCTCTAATGACCATAAATATGGTATAATCCATAAAACTCCAAGTTTAAAAGGGTCAAGAATATTTATAAATAAAGACCACATTCTAGAAGACTAGGTTGGATTAAGGAAGGAAGTTTAAAAGGAAAAATAAGCCACAAAGGAAAAAAAATGCATGATAATTAGGAATAGAAAATATATTATTAAGGATAGAGACGAAAAAGATAATAATACCACTTCATTATTAATTTTATCAAATCAAAACAAATGACCAATAGAAAGGTACAATACACATAATTTTAACATGGGAAACCCCCCCAAAAAAATGTTCTTATTATTTTTAATAAATATTACATTTAATTTATGAGCTCCAACTCAAAGGAAACACCAATTCCCTGTTTTACTATCACCAACTAGAAGGATGTTGCAACCCCTCTAGATTTTACTAGCATCGACTGAAAGGAAGCACCAACTCCCTAGTTTCTTCATCTATAACTCAAAAGATGTTGCACCACCTTGGTTTACCAACTTCAATTGGAAGGAGGCTGCAACTTCCTTTGTAAGTACCAACCTTCCCTAGCACCACCCAACCTCATTTTTTTATGATTAGTACTTCAATCTTCAAATCTTCGTAATCTTCTTTGTCTTCAACTACATATCTTCATTTACTTTCTTGGTCTCTGACACTATTATTTAGATTTCAATCCAAGAGACACACACTCTTTCAACAATAATTTTTTTTTATATAGTCTTCCAATGGTGATGTACAATTGAACAATTGCACCTCTTCAATATAGGAACATATCTCTTCATTATAAGTATGTTCCTTTTCAATATAATATATTAATCATACTATTTTAAATAATACAATGTCAATGAACCATTCTTAGTCACGTTTTCAATTGGGTCAATAAATTTTGATTATCATGATTTTATTCACTTTTTACCTTACCATAGGTAAATACCACCATGGTTTGCAAATACCATGTGCTATTTCACTTTTACCCTTTTTTTTTTAACTCCACTTTCACTTTTACCTTTTCTTTATTCCACTTTCATATTTACTCATCTTTTACGTAAACTCCACTTCCACCTAAAATTTCAACTTTTGTTATTTATTAAAGTTATATTTATATGTAATCCACTTTCCTTTCCACTTTTGCGTAAACTCTATTTCCAATTTTGTTATTTATTAAAGTCATATTTATATTTAATCCACTTTCATTTCCACTTTTGCGTAAACTTTGTTTCCACTTAACTTTTCACTTTTGTATTTTTTTTTTTGTAAGTTAGAGTTTGTATTGAAGCCTACCAAAGAAGTTACAACTGTTTGTAGTTCCTGAACAAGCATGGAAATAGTGCCCATATAGGAAACCACCGCTACCACTAGTCCAAAAAATAAGAGTGAAGCATACAAAAATAGACTACGATGCCACGCAGGGTGAAGTGCTAATTGCTAGAATAAACAGAGAGGAAAGCATAGTATCCGACACCTATCCAAAAGGCGCTTCGAGACTTCGGGCTTCGGATTCACTCTCAACTCACTTCTGACTTTTTTGATTCTCGAAATCTGAACTAAGAGCCTAGCGAGTGCTAGCTCTTTCCCTAGACTTCCAGCGCTTCGAGATTCTGCACTTCACAAAGTCTGGAGGTTTCTCCCTTTGTTTATCCCGATTCCTGAACTCCGAACTCCGCTCACGTCATATCAACGGCCCATGGCTCTTGACGATCCAACATTCCAAATCTCCTCTTTGCACTTCGAGACTTCGCATTGTGGGACTTCACGTTTCAGGACTCCCTTCTTTCCTCCTGACTCTCGTACTCCAAACCAGATCAACGATCCAAGACTTTCCGCGATCCAACAGTCCAGATGACCTCACGACTTTGGCTTAGCGAGTTTTCACTCTTCTCCTTGAAAATCTTCCAAGGTCTGAAGCCCCGAACTTTCGGATCTGCTTCCACCTGTCCCCCTTGACGATGGACGGTTTCGATAGGCTTCGAAACTTTGGGACTTCATAAGTCCTCTCTCCTGTGCTCTTCCAAAAGGTTAAGTCTCATGTACTTACCTTGGGATCCTACGACTGTTGTTCAACGTGCTAAGATCCAACAGCTAAGATCTGTTCTCCACATGTGCGCTCTTCTGGGTATATGGTCAGGTGGCCTCCTCGTGGTCTGTCCACGTGTTGTGTCTGGAAGCTCCCCATCTGGGGGTCGGTCCTTAGTGTTGGCTATTTTTTTGCAGATGATAACTGTGGGATGGGAGGAATTAGAGGTGGGGGAGCACAAGAAGTCTCCTTCCTCTAGATCGACTCCAAAATTTGCCAGCAAATCAACATCTTGATTTGCCGATCTTTGAACATGAGAAGGCAGGATAACCTAATGAGGTTGGAGGATGGATTTGATTCTGAGAAGCCCATTCATAAGTATCCATCTTGGAGAGATTTTCTATAGGTCATCCCCATTGAGGAGATGAGAGAGGAGATTTATGAAAATTTGTGAATCACCTTCTGCAATGATGGGGAAAAGATCTTGACTTTTGGCTACTTGTAGACCACATATAAGTCCCCATATTTCTGCAGCATTGTTGGTGTTGTGCCCAATATTTCTAGCAATGATGTGGAGGATATCCCATGTGTTGTTGCAGATGACTGCTCTGTATCCTGTAGGTCTTGGATTTCCTTTGGAGGCCCCATCAAAGTTTAATTTGTGGCATCCTGTGTGAAGAGCCTCCCATTGAGTGGGGCTTGGCTTATGATTGATGATAGTGGAGAAGTTGGCGGGAGGGGGTGGAGATTGAGTTTCTAGTAATTAAGGATATGATGCTCATTCATTGGGCAGTTTAAGTCCTAATCCGTCCAAGGATACAAAAAAATTATTTCGTTGATAATGGAATGGATTGTAGTCCAGAGTTCCGACCAATTCCTAGCAGCTGATTTGAAGATTCGTCTATTATGTTCCTTCCATATTTGCCAAAGAATGAATGCGGGTAAAATTTGCTAGATTTTGTTGAGGATGGGGAATTGAAATATCAAGGTTCGCCATCCTACTAAAGTTTCCCAGATACATGTGCAGTTCCTATCCATGGTTCTCATGAGGCTGGCGCTATGATCCCAAATGCACAAACTGTAAGTGCATAGATTGAGGATATGGTTTTGAGTTTCCTCCTATGAACCAAATAACTGACACTAGGAAGGATCGATGAAACCCCTTTTCCTTAATTTATCCTAGGTGAGAATGTTGTTGTGCGAATCCAGCCATAGGAAGCTGTTGATTTTTGGCCAGGATTTTTCTTCCCATATCTTGCACCAGACCTCTTTTCCTAGTAAGGATTTGTGACCAACTCTTAAGTGGTAAGCTTCTTGAATATTGAAGGTACCCATGGTGGTGTGTCCCCATCTGAGGATGTCATCCCCTTGTTGACTTAAAATTTTCCTGGAATCGAGATGGTCAACCAGAGGTTGAAGATTTAAATTAGTAGAGATGTTCAGTGCCTCGTGGGAGTTTTTCCAGGTGTGCCAAATTTCCCTTGTAACCTCGGGGTTTGAGAAATCCAACACTTTGAGGAGGTTTGCTTCTGTCACGAAGGGGATGAAGGCGCTCAGCCTTGGATCTGTATTCAGGGCTGGGATTTTTTTCGAGGAGTCACTACAAAAGAGGGTTGAAGTCCCACTCTGTAGCTCCCAGAAAGAGTGTTCTGTGATGAGCCCCTATTGTTCCTGGCCACATTCCATATGAGCGAGCCAGGGCTTTGACCATTCCACCTGATGAGCTCCCTTTCGGAGGTTGTAGGAGTGTATTTTTTCCTCCAAAGGAATGCCTAAAGGTATTGGGGTTTCTTTATCCATCTCCACCAAATTTTAGCATTGAGGACCTTGTTGAGTAGAGATGGATCTTTGAGGCCAAGGCCCCCTGCATTCGTTGGTTTGCAAACTTTTTTCCAGCTTGCCAAGGTCATTTTCCACCCTTCTTTAGTGCCCTTCTAGAGAAATCTTATTTGGATATTTCTTAAGGTGATGAGGATGATGTTCAAGGCAGCTAAAGCTGAGAAAGCGTAAACAAGAAGGGCCTATAGGAATGATTTGAAGTGGATGAGGCGACCAGGCAGATTGAGGGATCGGAAGGTCCACAGGGAGATTTTATTTCGGAAGTTGTACATTAGGGAATCCCAAGATAAATTTCTTAGTGGGTCATCAATAAGGTGGATACCCAGGTAGATGGAAGGGAGGACACTACAATTAAAACCCAGTAATTGCGTGAGATGGTTTTGGATATCGATTGGCGTATTGAAGAAGAAGACTTGGGACTTGGAGAGATTCACCTCCATCCCCGAAGCTTCATAAAATAGGTTGATGATAGATATTATGCAGAGGGATTCTTGAGTTTTGGACTCCCCCAGTAGAAGTATGTCTTCCATAAATTGGTTGTGATAGATGGGGGGAGAGATTCCATGAGGGGTGAGACTAGAGAGGGAGTGATAAGTGATGGAATCTTTGATGGTGTGACTTATCCCTTCTACCAAAATTATGAAAAGGAAGGGTGAGAGGGAGTCCCCTTGCCTTATTCCTCTGGAGGGAGAGAAGGGTTTCAAGGGAATGCCATTGATCAGGATGGAGAACAAGGATGAAGAGGTGAATTTGAAAATCTAGGAGGCCCACTTGGGCTCAAAGATGAAGGTGAGAAGGTTTGAATTTAAGTAATTCCATCTTAATTTATCAAAAGATTTAGAGAGATCCAGTTTTAGGAATATACCTTGAGATTTGGTCGAGTGAAGCGAGTGGATTACTTCATGAGCTAGGATAACACTATCTAGAATTTATCTTCCCTCCATGTATCCTGATTGTTTAAGAGAAATTATGAACGGTAGGATTGGTTTAAGGCGTGTAGCAATGATCTTCGTTAAGAGTTTTTAAATGATGTTGCATAGGGAAATGGGCCAAAAGTGCGAGGGGGGTGTAGTATTGTTCTCTTTGGGTATGAGGGTGATAAAATTCACATTGAGGGTGATCCAAATGGATATCTGTGGACACCCACCTTTTCCAACTAGCTCAAAATAGTTTTCTGGCAATTTTGGTAATTTACTATTTTTAGCAGTTTTCACTTTCAGAGCCATTTTGAGGCCCTAAACGATGTTTTTTGGGAAAAAGGGTTTGCAATATGGAAATTCCTTCGATATTGTGCCTAAAATGAATCTCCTTGTTGATAAATTTCCAACAGGCTATCATACATCCAAAACAGAGATCGTATGCAAAAGTCACAACCCTAGGAAGTTGATGTACTAACTTACCCAAACGAGGCCCACATGACTTTTGGCGCTTCATCTCCTAGGGTTAGGTTTTTGGATGTCTAGGGTTTTTGAGATTCCTGCTTATTGTGAAAAGGCCTTCAGAGCCTCATTGTAATCATCTTATTGTGAATGAGTGCAACATTCACATCTCTTCTTAGAGATAAGCCGTCATCATTCCAACAAGCTTGTTTCCGTTGCATTTTACAGTTTTAAGCTTATTTCGTTATTGAATAGAAAACCAGTTTTACTATATCTATGTTATTTTGTGTTAAGAACTTGTTAATAATCTGTATTAATTTCGTTCTACTCATAAAATCCAGATCAGTGGTATCAAAGAGGTCTCCTCCTTGTCGTCTTAATGCATGTCCCCAACGAGGTCAGAGTAGAGAGAGTTGGGTCTCAAGCTTGCTTCTCTTGAGGACAAAAGCTCTCGCATGCCCAAGAGACCTCTCATGGTAGGAGAAAATAAATATGATGGGCCAAGAGAGATCCTTTCAAACTGTTGATTGAGGAAGCCCTCATGTAATAGAGGAACGAGATGATGGATAGTTTCACGCAAATCCTTCGATGACTACCAACATGCAACGTGTCTTCTTTGAAGAGAGGCACCGCCCCCTTCAAGGTACAAATAAACTTCAATATTCCTATATTTGAAGGTCAGATAGACGCAGATTCTATAGACAAGTGGTTGAATCTAGTAGAAGGGTGTTTTTTTGTCCATAACTTTTCGAATAGAGAAAATATTACTTTTGCGCTCCTCAAAGCTGTTCCCCATGTCAAAGATTGGTGGGAAACTTTCTGTGAGAAAAAGGAAATAGAGGAACCCTCATTATTTTCAGTCACAACCACCTGGGAATCCTTCAAGGATGCCATTAAGGAAAAATACTACCCTGTCGAAAGTTATGACGACCAGTATACCAAATGGACCACACTGTGGCAAGAAAGAGACCAAGCAGTGCCAGATTTCACAAATATCTTCCATATCATGCACACCAAGCTGGGTATCAAAGATTCATATCGACATCTGGTGCTCAAGTATCACGGTGTTCTGTATAGATACATCCAGATCGAAAAGGAATTTATGGACATCTCATCCTTGGGCACGACCTACCGATATTTCATCAAAATCGAGCAGAAGCTCAAACAAAAGACACGACTATTTGGACTTGGGAACCCCGCACAAAAAAGCCAGGAAAGGGAAGGCCCAAATCACAGAACAAAGGACAGAGCAAAGATGGACAATATCAGGACAACCAGTCCAAGATGCAAGCAAACAAGGACACCAGAAAGACAAATAAATATACCAGGAAGTGGTGCGACTTCCATAAGAGCCCTTGGCATAACATTGCTGACTTTCGCTCAAAGAAGTCACTGGTGACTGAATTGAAAGCCTCTGAATCAGATGAAGATTCTGACTCTGAGCCAGAATCAGAAAGGGGAAGACGAATCATTGACGTAGAACCTGGTGCCACCATTTCTACCACTAAGCTCCAGCCTAGTGAACTAGACAAGACAGAAGAGGGAGAGCACCTCTTCCATTCACAGATGTGGGTAAAAGGCACCCCACTGCACTTCATCATTGATAGCGGTAGCCAGAAGAACCTCATCTCAGCATATATCATCTAGCGGTTTCCCCTGCCAACAATGTTGCACCCACATCCCTACACCATTGGATGGCTCTGCCAAGGAAGTGATCTCTGCATCATCTAACAGTGTCAACTGTCATACGACATCAAGCCCTTCAAAGATGAGGTATTGTGTGATGTTTCTCCTCTCGAAGTTTTTGATGTTCTTTTGGACCAACCTTATTTATTAATTTAAACAAGAAATTGTAGTGTTATTATTAATTTAAACAAGAAATTGTACAAGATACCCGAGGTAGTACCACCTAGTGTTATTTCCTTGATCTTTGCTAAGAAATGCAAGAAGGTCATCTCTCATATGGGGAAGTTTTTCTTCTTCATGATTGGCTCTCAAAATAAGTGAAATATCACATCCACATCCAAGGTCTCTGTGGCCGACCTCTCCACACAGCAAAAGAAAGTAGATAAGGTTGTGGAAGAATACTCAGATATCTTCTCCTCACCTATAGGGGTACCTCTACACTGCCAGGTTAAGCACCCCATCGATCTGACCCCTGACTCACTACTTTCCAATGGGCCAGTCTATCATCGCTCTTTGTTAGAGAATGAGGAGATCAAGCGACAAATCCAAGAACTTCTCCACAAGGGGCACATCCATCCCAACTCATCACCTTGCAAAAGCCCAACCATGCTGGTACAGAAAAAATATGGAACCTGGCGACTCTGTATTGATTATTGGGCTCTGAATAAAATCATAGTCAGAAACCGGTACCTGATTCCCCAAATCGACGACCTCCTTGAACAACTCATGGGGGGAAAATACTTCAGTAAGATTGATATGAATTCTGGCTACCACCAGGTTCCGATAAAATAGATAGAAGTATGGAAGAATGCCTTCAAGTCAAAGGAAGTCCTTTTTGAATGGTTGGTCATGCCCTTTGGTTTGAAAAATTATCTAGCCACTTTCATGAGGATGATGGACGATATCCTGTGACCATTCACCAATAATTTTGTAGTGGTGTATCTGGATGACATTATAATTTACAACAAGACTTGGGATGAACACTTGCAGCATATTCAACAGGTTCTGCACACCCTGCGGTAGCAAAAACTATACACCAACCTGGAAATATGCTCCTTCGGCATGGACAGGGTCCATTACTTGGGATACATCATTGATCAATATGGTGTACATATGGATCTAGCCAAGATCCAAGTCATCTATGACTGGCCAGCCCCAACCACACTCACTAAGCTTCGAAGCTTCTTGGGCCTTGCAAATTTCTACTATAGGTTCGTGTTGGGATTCTCCCATATTGCACGGGCCCTCAGCCAAATAAACATGGGTGGTGGTTAGGCAAAATTTTCATGGGGCTAGTGTTGGTTGTGGAGCCTGATTATCTTCCTGATTCAGAGGTCCTTGCTTTCAGCCATGTTTATACCCCATGAAGTATTTACACCCCAGAAGTATGTACACTCTTACATGTGGGGGAGTGCATAGGGGGCGTACCCCCTCTGCGGGGTCCGGGGGAGCTATCCCCCCGGCTGGGGGGTTGAGGGGCAAGAGGGCCCCCAGCGGGTGTTCAGGGGCGAAGCCCCTGATGCAAAAATTGCCTTGTAAAAGTATATTGTAATTGCATTGTAAATCTGGACCGTTCATTATAAGGTCGCAGATCTAATGGTAGAGATTATGTTAGGGTTTTTTCCCTAGAAGGAAACCCTCTTTTATGAGGGAAATGTATTGTGGCTATGGATGATGGTGAATATTGTATTCTGAGAGAGGAGACTGTGAGAGAAAGAAGAGGAAGTTACAACGGGTTTTGCTGTAGGTTGTATCCCTTCATTTGTTGGATAATAATAAAGGAAGAACCTAGCAATTTCTCTGGTGGACGTAGCCCACACTTGGTGAACCACGTAAATACGTGTCTCTCTTGTATTGTGTGTCTTCTATGTTTTGTTCCTGCATTTGTTTTATTTTATTGCTCTGCGGTCCCGTTTTTCTAACAACTGGTATCATAGCGTAAGGTAACTCACAGGAAAAGAGGGTTCCTGGTTCGAGTGGGAGCAATGTCAGATGATGGAAAGTTTAGGGTTGAGAAATTTAACGGCCAAAACTACCAGTTATGGAAGATGCAGATGGAAGACTATTTATATCAGAAGGATATATTCCTACCATTGAGTGGAGTAACAAAGAAGCCAGCGGCCATGAAGGACGAAGAATGGTAGATTCTTGACAAAAAGGCTCTAGGAACGATATGGCTGAGCCTGGCAGCTTCGGTGGCTTTCAATATTTCGAAAGAAAAGACAACGAAGGGTTTGATGGATGCAATGGCCAAATTGTATGAAAAACCCTCGGCGTCTGTTGCAGATCATTTAAATGAATTTAATACGGTTACTAATCAACTAAGTTCTATAAAAGTGGACTTTGATGATGAGGTTAGGGATCTTCTAATCTTGTGCTCATTGCTAGAAAGATGGAATGGCTTGGTCATGG
>ML852290.1:16294-26464 GCA_009831015.1 Picea engelmannii
AAAGTCAAACTTTGACTTGCACAAATTTCCAAAAATATTAAAAAATTAATAAAATGTTTTATTAAACATTTTCAGAAAAATTGGAAATTTGAGGAATGGGCACGTAGCCTCATGCAAAATGGGGAAAATTGGTTTTTTTGGAAAAATTAAGAAAAAAAACAAAACCTCCCTTCCCCTCTTCCCCAAGCCATTTTGGCAATTTGTCCAGAGGAGGGAGAGCTCTACAACAACAATCATGGCAGCAGAGAAATGTTCAGGCAGCAGAGAAAGGTTCAGGCAGCAGAGCAAGGTTTAGGTAGCAACAAGAACTCAACAGTGGACAGCCAGTTTTCATGCTGCCATCTCCAACAGTTGGTCAGGTAATCCATTCATGCCATTTCCAAAAAACCAATAAGATAATTGCTGGTTGTTTTGAGGTTCTGCAAGAAGAAATTAGTTTTTGTTTCCCTATTTCAAACATGAGAATGATTGTTGTTTCATTCTGGTGGATTAATGGCTGATTTTATGAAGTGGCATGTGTGCTGAAAGATGCAAAGGAGAGGGGATTCGAACCCCTCTTGGGCATTCTGCCCAAGCCTCCATGGTTCCTTTAGAATTTTAAAAATTATGAAGCTATCTATTGGAGGTTACAAGCCTAGGCATGTCACTGGAGAGCCCTGGCCTTTGAACTCCAGCTCTCCCATTTTCCTTTGCCCAGAAAGCTCCAAAAACTCCCCAGAAATTCAAGTGGAGGGCAGGGGTTTTGAACCTAAAACCTCCTGTCTAATTTTGTTTCAGAAACCCACTTTGCCTAAGTTTTATAGAAAAAATGTATGTGGGTGGCCGGCTGCCCATCCACCACCTGGGCGCCACCACCACCCCCGTGCACGCTTCTCTTCCTGTTGCTGCATGCAGCCCCACCAATTTTCCCACGACCTCCTCCTCCGTTTCCCCACTTCAGCTCCCTCTCTGCCATTTCCTCCCACACCTCCATTCTGCGTGCGCTGTTATTCCTCCTTCCTCTCGACCCTCGCCTCCCTTGTGCACGCTCACCATTTCCTCCCAAACCCCTTTTCCCCTATGCACAACCACACCCTTCTCTTCACTACCTCCATCACCCTCTATCCCTCCCACGCGGCCTTCTCCCTCTGCGCGCGCCGCCCACTCCCACACCCACCACCTCCTACCTCCACTATTACGCGCGCGCCCAAAACTTACCAGCACTGCCACCGCCGCATCTCCCAACCACCACCTCCTCCACACCTGTCGGCTCCTCCTTTGGCTCTTTGTTTGGTTGCATGGCCGACTAGGGGCTGGTGGTGGCGGGGCTTGTTTAAAATTTCGTTTTAATTTTGGGTTTCAATTTTTGTATAGTTTTTTATGTAAATTAAATTTGTTTTTTTTTTTAATTTTTAAATTTTATTATTTGTTTTTATTTTGGTTTTATTATATATATATATATATATATATATTTAATAAAATTAATATTAAAAATTTATAATAAATTTATTAAATTATTAATAAATTTTATTTACATAAGCTTAAACTATATAGTAAAATGAAATTCCCCCCCTAAGAGTCATTGGCCTTCTTTTTAATTCTATAACTTCGCCATACGGCGGCGGATTTTCGCCCATAAATAGTCAAAACGACCGGGGCGATGTCTAGAATACATCCATGCCATTCACCTCAGCAAATTCCACCCAGATTTTTAGTGACATGTCCCAGAGCGACAGAGACTCAATTTGGCCCTATAAGCATGCACCAGAAAGAGGCCTAATTGGGGGCCTCCGAGGTCAAATTGGGCCCAGTGAGGGATACCCATTTCAGCTACAGGCATACAGGCCTGTAGAAACCTATCAATTTTGGTGTCCAACCCAGAATTTCACTCCAATTCCGAATCTTTTACTTGATCAGTCCATTGGCTGGCTCCATCTGCATACCTTCCCGGGACTATATCTCACTCATCCGGAGTCAGATTTGCGCCAAATGAAAGGAAGCGGAAAGGTAGTGGACAGAGCTACAACATGGACACAATAAAGAACAGATTTGGGACAGTTTGGTATAGAGGAAGAGCTTCTCAAAGTTCAGGTCCAAGGGGTCCTCTTACCGAAACAAGTCCAAATCAAAGCCTTGTGTTAGCCAACTCACAGGGAAACTTATAGGCAGCAAAGGGGGGGCATAATCAGGTCGAAAAAGTGCCTAAACAGTGATTATTTCATTACTTACAGCGACCAAAGCCCGAAGTCCTCTTGCCCTCCGAAGCAGCTCAGCAATTCCCCACACCTTGGGTCTTCATTCCGGTGAATCCGACAGCCATGGATGGCCGGGTACTATCTTAAAACACACCACCTACAGCTGCAAAACATGGCAGCAATCAAAGAGCATTTGGGATGGCACAAATCCCAATGGAAAATGATGATGTGGCATATCAAGCTTTGTCATTTTATGAAAAATGACTTTTTGTAATATAAACTTTCGTATGATTTACTTTTGGCTTGTAAATTATTATGTAATTGAAGGGTCAAGTTAGATCTAATTTAATCCCCTTTTGGATAAGATTCCCTTTTTTTGGATAAGGTTCTCTTTTTGGATAAGTTTACTTTTTGAAAAAAGACAAAAGTACTTTAGGGTTGGTCCACTTGTCACTTTTCCAAAAGTGACAAGTGTCTTGTGACCTAACCCTAAGCCTTCACCTCTCCTTTATAAATAAGAGGGTTGACATTGTAAAAGGGGAGGATGAGTATAGTAACAAAGCTCTGTTGAAATTTATAAGACTCTTTGTGTGTGTGTACTTGTTGAATTTTAGTTGTTGGATGTGTCATTTGTTGGTTAAGGGTTGAGGGGTAGTGGTAAATGCTTGATATGTTAGCTATCTCTAGGAGGGATTGGTTAGCTAGGTGTTTGTTGTTGCTTGCTTGGGTTTAACTTGCTCACTTTCATGTTCTAACAGCTTGGTTTAATTTGTTTAATGTGTTTTAGTGCAGATTTTCTGAAGTATTCAATTATTTTTAGCCTTAGCTAGTGGTTGGGAGTCCTAGGGCCCCTTAGGAGAACCCTTAAATAGACCTCATAGCTGGTTGTCCATACTTGTTTGCTTCATCTTTTCCTTCATGTACGTATCTGTTATGTTTTCTCACCATTAACCTTGTTGTCCCAAACAGGAAAGTGAATCATTTTGGTCAATTTCCCCCCATGGGACAACCATCTTAGTTGGCTGTTATGTACTTCTTATATGTAAATTTATGTTATGTTTATTTCAGTTTTTTCCATACATAAACACTAAAATTTCATTGTTTGCCTGCAAGGATACATCCGGTCACCCATTCTGTTTCTCTCAAGCGGTTGGGGATCACCTAGAGATCTGGTTGAGGCAAAGGGGCCAGCAGGGAAACGAAGAAAAACACACATTTTCAATCGGTAAATCTTACCCAATCACTCTCACATACTCTTTAATTATCACTTGCACTCACCCCAAAAATTTCTGGTATACATATCAATGTTTATAGGTTCAATTTGTGTAAGTAGTTTGAATGGTTTACTTGTAAATTCATGATAAAAAATCTGGTTAAATATTTGTGTAAACAACAATCACACCTTTGTATTTCAAGCACTAAATTTCCAATCCCCATACAAGGAATTAGTTGAGGCTTTCATGCACATGGCAACTTTGTCATTCGCAAAAAGTCTCAACCCATTCCTTTGGGTTGAATGTTGTAATTGTTATTTTGTAATTATCTAATCTTGTACATTTTCATTGTATCATCTTTTCGCTCACTAACTTACAGGTGGCTGTCCCAAAAGGGGTCATATAAAATCAGCAAGCTAAATACATGCAAAACGCCGCAAAACAAACTTGAAAACAATTCAGGGGTCCGCCCCATACACAGAAAACCAAAAAATCTATATTATTTAGATATCTATATACACATATTATCTAGCTGTGACATATATGTCACCTACCTATTTACTTGTTTTATGTATATAGTTTCAAGATAGATTTCAATTTCAGTAACCAGGAGGCACACTTGTGAAAGCAAGGCATGACCTCGCCACGTGGATGGTCTGGTATTTTATTTTATGAAATTTCAAATTCATAGAACATTAAGAGTCAAAGCCAGGGAGTCTTCATCAAGAGCCCCTCAGAAGTTGTCTAGTTAGTATAAGTCGAGTGGTCTTCCCTCAGTACCACACGGTCAAGGAGTTGATTAGCTTAGCTCAGTTGGAATACTACTCTACTTAGGTAAGCTCAGCAAAAACCCTCTTTAGGGGGGTCCTGAGCCTCTTCCTTTTCGCAGGTATCCTTCTTCCATCCAAGCGGCTTTAAGAGCCCAAAAGCGCTAGTGACGAGAAGTGGCTAATCCCTACTTCTCTGAACTGCATGGGGCACTCTTCAACCTAACCACCGTGGACTGCTAGGACTACTCTTCATATACTGGTTGGCACAATTTTGGGATGTGTTTTCCTGATCGGGATAACCTTCAAAACAGTGTGGTGGCCAAGGCATGTAATAAAAAACAAAAAATTGATCAATAAAATATTTTAAAGTTAACCTTTCGTCAGTCCACCTTTTCCACTCATAAACCAAAATTGAAGTTGTGTATACTTTCTATTATATCATAGCTGTAACATCTTGTTACAAAGATGTTCATCCACTTTTACAGCCCTTTTTTGACTTAACAATCTTCCGGAATCACTTCTCGGGTCACCTCGGGGGGTATTGGGCCATTTTGGGCTTGTTTCTTTGCTTTGAAAGCTTTGAACAACTTGTTGTTCGTAATTTACAGCCATTTAAAGGTACTTGGATGTAGCTTTTAAACCCCCTTTTTACCCTTGTTTCATACCCTTTTACTTAAAGCATTCATTGGTTATTTACCCAGGATACCGGTTCACCCCGGTGACCCATTCTAGGACAGTTTCCAATACTTTAAGGAAGTGAACAACTTGCTGTCCACTTTGTTTAGTTCGCTGTCCAAAAAAATAAGCAAGCTCATTTTCATCCCATTGTCCATAAATTTCATTCCCCAGGCCATTTTGGCCATCCAGGAAGTTAAGGAAGGATAACACCCAGGGTGGGTGGTCCTGAGAACGACGTCTTGTAAGTCTTTCACCTTTATTCTTCCCCTTCTTTACCGCCTTAGGCAAAGGACCACCTGAGGTGTGGGTAGTCTCTACCTCGTGCCGAGCTACCAAAGGGGCTGTAACCGGCTTCATGGCCGAATAGGTCGGATCCGTCCCTACAAACAGATTTTTCTTATAACAGTGGGGAAATGACTGTGTTTTTGTGGTTGTTGATCATTTTTCTAAGATGGCGATTCTGGTTGCCTGCAAGAAGAGAATCACAGCAGAGGCCACTACCAAGCTCTTCTTTGAATGAGTCAGGGTACAATTTGGAATCCTGCAAACCATTGTCTCATATTGGGATAGTTGATTTCTTAGCACATTCTTTTCGAGCCTCTAGTCACTACTGGACACCAAGCTCACCAAATCCATGACCTTCCACCCCCATACAGATGGCCAAACCAAGATTGTAAATCGAATGATTGTGCATATCCTTCGCATGTATAATTCAAAGAACCCTTGTGCATGGGATGAGAGCCTTCCTTATGTCCATCATAGTTACAACCGCGCCCTTCATAGCTCAACCAGCCACAACCCCTTTCAGGTGGGAATGAGATTCCAACCATTGGGTCCCATAGATGTTGTAGTTCCCCTTGCAGTCACCTTGATTGACTCATATCCTGCTCCAACTAAAGCTAACAAAGCCACCCAGTTCATTGAGCAGATCCAGCACATCCACCAATATGTTCAGGATATCCTATAGAAGTCTAATGACAAGTACAAACAACACCATGATCAACATTAGGTGCCACATAAGTCTCAGGTGGGCGATAAATTTTGGTTGCATTTGCAGAAAGAACGACTTACAGGAACCCATCGGAAGCTACTCCCACTCTGTTATGGTCCATACACTATCACCAAGGTCATGGGGGATAATTATTTTGAGCTCAACATTCCTCCTTTCCTTGGCTTTCACCCAGTGTTCAATGTGGATCTCCTTTTCCCTTATTTCCCACCATTATTGGACACCTCAGAAGTAGCAGAACAAATGACACCAACAGATTTCAACCTCGACTACATACAATAGGAATGCAATGATCAGATTTTAGACACACATATCAAGGGAACTCAACAACAAAGGATCCATCTTTATCGAGTCATCAAATCAAGGAAGCTCTTGCACAAAGGCAAGTGGCTCACCCGGGGCCAAATTCAATAGAAATTTCCTCATCTGATGGGGGACCTCAACGCAATGGAGACCATGTATTCCTAAGGAGGGAGGATTGATCTAGATGGATATCGGTGGCCACCCACCTTTACCAACTAGCTAAAAATAGTTTTCTTGCAATTTTGGTAATTTACTATTTTTAGCAGTTTTCACTTCCAGAGCCGCTTTGAGGCCCCAAACGATGTTTTTTGGGAAAATAGGTTTACAATATGAAAGTTCCTTCATTATTGCACCTAAAATGAATATCCTCGATGATACCTTTACAATGGGCTATCATATGCATAAAACAAATATCATATGCAAAAGTCATGACCTCCGGAAGTTGATGTACTAACTTACCCAAACGGGGCCCACATGACTTTTGGCGCTTCATCTCCTAGAGTTAGGTTTTTGGATGTCTAGGGTTTTTGACATTCCTGCTTATTGTAAAAAGGCCTTCAGAGCCTCATTGTAATCATATTCTTGCGAATGAGAACAACAGTCACATATCTTCTCAAAGATAAGCCTCCACCATTCTAGGAAGCTTGTTTCCACTACATTTTACAGTTTTCAGCTTATTTCGTTAATGAATAGAAAACCCATTTTACTGTATCTCTGTTATTTTTTGTTAAGCACCTGTTAATAATATGTATTCATTTCATTTTTCTCATAAAATCTGGATCAGAGGGCTTGGAGGACCTACCCAGATCTTCTTGAGTCCTCGATGATTTCCCACACATCTTCACGGATGATGCTCCAGCATTTGTGGAAGAAATCAGAAGTAAACCCATTTGTCCCAGGATCCTTTCCCAACGGGGTGTCCCTAAGAAAATTGTCGACCTCCTCCTGGGTGATTGGTCTCACGAGTGTTTTTTTCTGCTCTTTGGTGACCTCCTTGGGGATGTTCTTGAGGATAGATTTGATATCCCGGGAGTGATCTACTCAGGTCTCCGCTAAAAGGTTTTTGTAGTAAGAGAGCAGTTCCTTTTCTATATCTGCATACTGTTGAATTTTCATTTCTTGTTTTGAGACTAGGTGAGTAATGTGATTTGTTTCGTGCCTCTGGACCATAGATTTGTGAAAAAATTTGGTGTTTTTTTCCCCTCTTTTAACCATTGAATGCAAGATTTTTGCCTCCAGAGTATCTCTTCATGCACCCATCTTTCTATGAGCTAGTTGTTTAGTAGAGATTTCTTCTTCTTTAGGGATTCTGTAAGGCCTTGATATCTGAGCTTTTGTTGGAGGCTTTGCATTTTCTTATTGATACTTTCCTGGGCTTGGAAGATGTCACTGAAGGTGGACTTATTCTAGGATTTCAGATGTTGTTTGAGGTTTTTAATCCTTTGTTGGAATCTGTACATAGGGGTCCCTATTTGTATGGCCACTTCTTCCCACCATATATTGATGTTAGCTTGGAAGTTTGGGTGTGTCAACCATAATTTTTCTAAGAAGAAGGGATTTATGCCTGGGGTGCCTCTGATGTTAATTTATAGTAGTATCGGTCAGTGATCTGAACCCGGGGTATCGATGACCATGGAATTCCAATTGAGGCCATCCAACATAATGGCTTCTAAAATGAGGAAATGGTCTAGTCTTTTGGAGACATGTTGAGCCCCCGAGCATCTATTGGACCATGTGAAGGGTCCATTGTCTGTTCCTACATCTATGATTTTCAGAAGGCTGATGATATGGTTGAAATGCTCACTGTCATTTCCTAAAGTGTGTGTTCCCCAATTTTCTTCCTCCAGTCCTGTTATCATGTTAAAGTATCCCCCAAGGACCCATATTTTGGAGACTATGTGGTTGGATATCCATTATAAGTGATGGAGGAAGGCTTCCTTATCTTTTTTTCTTATGGGTCCATAGAAATTAGTGATGTAGGCTAGTTTGTTTGAGCCAATAAGGAGAAAAAGAGGCTATAATGGTCCATTTGGAAGTTAAAAAATTGTCTAGCAAAACTCTGGTTGGATTCCAAAGCATCGTTAGGCCACCAGCTGCCCCCTTGGCATCGAATTCCACATGATGGGCTTGCTTCCAACATTTTTGAAGGGTAGAAGAAGCTTCCTCTCCCACACATTTTGTTTCCTGCAGAAGAAGTATGTCTGGATGTTCCTTCTTAATTCTTTTTCTAAGAAAACCTTGTTTTATTTTGCGTTGAGGCCCCTTATATTCCAAGATAGCATCTTCATGAGGATGGTGAGGGTTGGAGGGGAGGGAAAATATCTGAGATCAGATGTATCTGACCTGAGTTGAAAATAAGATTATCGACATCTTGAATGAGTTGATGTTTTGGTTTCCTGCCTCTCTTTTTCTCATCTTTTGTGGTCTTGCATTGATCCTTCGAGGTGCCTTTTTGTATTCCAATATTTGTACTGGCTCAGGCTGATCCTCTTGTCGAAGAGTTGAGAAATACTTTGTGTACTTTGTGCAACTGATCTATTGGTATGGTGTACAACTTTTTCTTGTGGTAGGATTTCTCCAGGTGCGTCATATCAATACTTGCTAGCTCTTGATATTCTAGGTATGTATCTAGGTCTCCCATTTTCAGTCTGAGTGTAGCAGGAAGGGAGGCCTCTGAGGGTGGTGGTTGAGAAGAATATGTGGTAGGGGAATTGGGATTGGCTAGGATTTGGTCGGTCACAGGAGTTGTCAGTGGGTCAGCTGAAGAGGAGGGGATATCTAACATGGTTTGAAGGGCTTCGAAGGAGTTCTTGGTTGGGGGTCCTAGGGGGGGGATGGGGGGGTGATTTTTTGGCTTGATACCTGCATCAAACCGTGACTTGGGTGAAACCATCCTTGGATTTGTCAGGGTCTTCCGGAGAGGGTTTGGTGGGGTTATTTAAAGGGTATTCGCAGAAGATATGACCATGCTCATGGAATTTCTGACAACGAAATGGAATGTGCTCATAGTCTAGTGTTTGGGACCATTCGTCATATTAGTAATATAGGGTAATGGTTCCGAGGAGAGGTTTGGAGATGTTCAAATAGACACAAATGTGGGCATAAGTAGTGTACCTTCTTTGTCGTATCGCCTTTGAGGCTTTGACTTATATGAAAATGGTATTGTCAATTCCTACGAGAATCTCTTCCATCCAAAATTCATTTGGGAGAGAATATAGTCTCAGCCAGACCAGGGCATGGGTGAAGTCTTCCTTTTCTAGGTTGAATCTTTCTATCTAGAAGCAGAGGAAATGGCCTGCCGAGTTGTAAAAGTATGACCCTCCTTCAAAGATTTGGTTTCTATCCTCTAGGTTTTGCAAGATGATTGTAAAGAAGCCCTTTGATCCAAGTTGGAGGTCATAGTGGCCCTTGGGCTTCCACCAATGCTGAATCCATTTGACGAGGTCCTTTTTCGAAGGCCATATCCCCAGGAATTTCCCTATCAAGGAAAATTCCTTCATGTATTGTTTCTGATATTTGATTCTTTGAGAGCTGATGATATATTTTGGAGCGATCAAGGCTTGCAAGATACATTTGATAGGTTCCCAAGTACGAGTATTTTTCGGGTGGTTGGATTCTGGGATGATTTCCATCGACTTCTCCTTCGACATTTCTTCCTCCCAAATGATCTGTTGCATGCCATCCGAGAGTTTGAAGGTTGGTCATTTGGAGTGTGTAATGTCCCCACTTTGGGACATCATCACAGGGCAGAGATTTATGATGACCAGAGTAGCCAGATGGATGCTAGAGCGAGTACAGGGGTATTTGAGAGGCATTGTGGGGTCCATCTTGCATTGATCATCATATTCCATCATTATGAGCCATTCCTCATAGGTTGTATTTGGTTTCGTTGCATTCCGACGATTTCCATGATTTTGACTATTTTGAGTTATAAGTTAATGGAATTCACTGAAGAGGTCATTTTGGGCACATTACTTGGAGGAACCTCTCAGTGTAATAGCTCATTGGAATCGGGAGGAGCA
>ML852290.1:30557-41007 GCA_009831015.1 Picea engelmannii
AGCTTTGTTCTATTTTCTTTATCAATATGGACAAATGCTTCACAACCAAAAGTTTTCAAAAATGAATAGTTTACCTTTTTTCCTGTCCATTCCTCCTCTGGAATTCTACCATCCAAAGAGCTTGAAGGTCCTCTGTTTATTAAGTAAATAGTAGTATCTACAACATCTACCCAGAACTGTAAGGGCAAACTAACATGCGATCTCATACTCCTTGCATGCTCCATGATTGTCCTGTTCATCCTTTCTGACACACCATTTTCTTGTGGTGTTCATGGAACTATCTTCTCTCTATGAATCCCATGGTATGAACAGTAATCATCAAACTCCTTGCTACAATATTCACCTCCATTATCTGATCTGAGACACTTCAAACTTTTTCTTGTCTCATTCTCAACTAAAGATTTCCATTTCTTAAAAGTATCAAAAACATCAGATTTTTGTCGAATGCAATAAACCCAAGTTTGTCTAGTTACATCATCAATAAAAGTAACATAATAATGAGAGCCACCAAGAGATGATACCTAAGTTGGTCCCCATACATCTGTATGCACAAGCTCTAACCTTTCACTCTTCTTTTCTTTTCCAACTCTGAGAAATCTGACTTTCTTTTGTTTTCCATAAACACAATGCTCACAGAAGTCCAAATCAATTTGTTTAAGATCTGGCAACAAATTTCTTTTGTGAAGGATCTGCATACCCTTCTCACACATGTGTCCTAGCCTATGATGCCATAGTGTTGTATCCACTCCTGTAGAAGCTAAAGATATAGAAGAGTCAGTATTACCAGTACATAGATACAATGTACATACCTTCTCTCAATTCGCTATCACCAATGATCCTTTGATGACCTTCCACGTCTTATCTGTAAATATGGATATTCAACCTTCACTTGCCAACTGCCCTATTGAAATTAGATTTTTGCTTTTACCTCTTTCAATAACCATTGGTTTCCATTTCATTGCTTTATTTTTACCTTTCCCATTCCAACACACCCAAATGAACCTGTCCAAAATCACCTTGAACATAATCTAGAAAATGTTTCCTATGGGGTGTGGCATGAAATGAAGCTCATGAATCAACTACCCAAGACTCATAAATATTATCTACAGAAAGAATCAAAGCATCTTGTAACACATCACCTGTTACATTTTCTTCCTGATTTCTATCCTACTGTCCATCTCTTTGTTTCTTTGGAGCTCTGCAATCTTTCTTCAGATGTCCTTTCTTCCCACAATTCCAGCACTCTATCATTCCAAGTCTGGATTTGGATCTGCCCTTCCTAGAATTTCTGTGGTTTCCTGAGCCCTTTCCTCTATCCTTTTGTCTTCCCCTGTTCTCCATGTTCAACACATTTCCTGATGTCTCACCTGTGCTTTTCCATCGCATTTCCTCACTAAGGATAACACCAACAACATCATCAAATTTTAAAGTATTTGAACCAGAGACAGAGTTACTTATAGCCATGACCAAGCCATTCCATCTTTCTAGCAATGAGCACAAGATTAGAAGATCCCTAACCTCATCATCAAAGTCCACTTTTATAGAACTTAGTTGATTAGTAACCGTATTAAATTCATTTAAATGATCTGCAACAGACGCCGAGGGTTTTTCATACAATTTGGCCATTGCATCCATCAAACCCTTCGTTGTCTTTTCTTTCGAAATATTGAAAGCCACCGAAGCTGCCAGGCTCAGCCATATCGTTCCTAGAGCCTTTTTGTCAAGAATCTACCATTCTTCGTCCTTCATGGCCGCTGGCTTCTTTGTTACTCCACTCAATGGTAGGAATATATCCTTCTGATATAAATAGTCTTCCATCTGCATCTTCCATAACTGGTAGTTTTGGCCGTTAAATTTCTCAACCCTAAACTTTCCATCATCTGACATTGCTCCCACTCGAACCAGGAACCCTCTTTTCCTGTGAGTTACCTTACGCTATGATACCAGTTGTTAGAAAAACGGGACCGCAGAGCAATAAAATAAAACAAATGCAGGAACAAAACATAGAAGACACACAATACAAGAGAGACACGTATTTACGTGGTTCACCAAGTGTGGGCTACGTCCACCAGAGAAATTGCTAGGTTCTTCCTTTATTATTATCCAACAAATGAAGGGATACAACCTACAGCAAAACCCGTTGTAACTTCCTCTTCTTTCTCTCACAGTCTCCTCTCTCAGAATACAATATTCACCATCATCCATAGCCACAATACATTTCCCTCATAAAAGAGGGTTTCCTTCTAGGGAAAAAACCCTAACATAATCTCTACCATTAGATCTGCGACCTTATAATGAACGGTCCAGATTTACAATGCAATTACAATATACTTTTACAAGGCAATTTTTGCATCAGGGGCTTCGCCCCTGAACACCCGCTGGGGGCCCTCTTGCCCCTCAACCCCCCAGCCGGGGGGATAGCTCCCCCGGACCCCGCAGAGGGGGTACGCCCCCTATGCACTCCCCCACATGTAAGAGTGTACATACTTCTGGGGTGTAAATACTTCATGGGGTATAAACATGGCTGAAAGCAAGGACCTCTGAATCAGGAAGATAATCAGGCTCCACAACCAACACTAGCCCCATGAAAATTTTGCCTAACCACCACCCATGTTTATTTGGCTGAGGGCCCGTGCAATATGGGAGAATCCCAACACGAACCTATAGTAGAAATTTGCAAGGCCCAAGAAGCTTCGAAGCTTAGTGAGTGTGGTTGGGGCTGGCCAGTCATAGATGACTTGGATCTTGGCTAGATCCATATGTACACCATATTGATCAATGATGTATCCCAAGTAATGGACCCTGTCCATGCCGAAGGAGCATATTTCCAGGTTGGTGTATAGTTTTTGCTACCGCAGGGTGTGCAGAACCTGTTGAATATGCTGCAAGTGTTCATCCCAAGTCTTGTTGTAAATTATAATGTCATCCAGATACACCACTACAAAATTATTGGTGAATGGTCACAGGATATCGTCCATCATCCTCATGAAAGTGGCTAGATAATTTTTCAAACCAAAGGGCATGACCAACCATTCAAAAAGGACTTCCTTTGACTTGAAGGCATTCTTCCATACTTCTATCTATTTTATCGGAACCTGGTGGTAGCCAGAATTCATATCAATCTTACTGAAGTATTTTCCCCCCATGAGTTGTTCAAGGAGGTCGTCGATTTGGGGAATCAGGTACCGGTTTCTGACTATGATTTTATTCAGAGCCCAATAATCAATACAGAGTCGCCAGGTTCCATATTTTTTCTGTACCAGCATGGTTGGGCTTTTGCAAGGTGATGAGTTGGGATGGATGTGCCCCTTGTGGAGAAGTTCTTGGATTTGTCGCTTGATCTCCTCATTCTCTAACAAAGAGCGATGATAGACTGGCCCATTGGAAAGTAGTGAGTCAGGGGTCAGATCGATGGGGTGCTTAACCTGGCAGTGTAGAGGTACCCCTATAGGTGAGGAGAAGATATCTGAGTATTCTTCCACAACCTTATCTACTTTCTTTTGCTGTGTGGAGAGGTCGGCCACAGAGACCTTGGATGTGGATGTGATATTTCACTTATTTTGAGAGCCAATCATGAAGAAGAAAAACTTCCCCATATGAGAGATGACCTTCTTGCATTTCTTAGCAAAGATCAAGGAAATAACACTAGGTGGTACTACCTCGGGTATCTTGTACAATTTCTTGTTTAAATTAATAATAACACTACAATTTCTTGTTTAAATTAATAAATAAGGTTGGTCCAAAAGAACATCAAAAACTTCGAGAGGAGAAACATCACACAATACCTCATCTTTGAAGGGCTTGATGTCGTATGACAGTTGACACTGTTAGATGATGCAGAGATCACTTCCTTGGCAGAGCCATCCAATGGTGTAGGGATGTGGGTGCAACATTGTTGGCAGGGGAAACCGCTAGATGATATATGCTGAGATGAGGTTCTTCTGGCTACCGCTATCAATGATGAAGTGCAGTGGGGTGCCTTTTACCCACATCTGTGAATGGAAGAGGTGCTCTCCCTCTTCTGTCTTGTCTAGTTCACTAGGCTGGAGCTTAGTGGTAGAAATGGTGGCACCAGGTTCTACGTCAATGATTCGTCTTCCCCTTTCTGATTCTGGCTCAGAGTCAGAATCTTCATCTGATTCAGAGGCTTTCAATTCAGTCACCAGTGACTTCTTTGAGCGAAAGTCAGCAATGTTATGCCAAGGGCTCTTATGGAAGTCGCACCACTTCCTGGTATATTTATTTGTCTTTCTGGTGTCCTTGTTTGCTTGCATCTTGGACTGGTTGTCCTGATATTGTCCATCTTTGCTCTGTCCTTTGTTCTGTGATTTGGGCCTTCCCTTTCCTGGCTTTTTTGTGCGGGGTTCCCAAGTCCAAATAGTCGTGTCTTTTGTTTGAGCTTCTGCTCGATTTTGATGAAATATCGGTAGGTCGTGCCCAAGGATGAGATGTCCATAAATTCCTTTTCGATCTGGATGTATCTATACAGAACACCGTGATACTTGAGCACCAGATGTCGATATGAATCTTTGATACCCAGCTTGGTGTGCATGATATGGAAGATATTTGTGAAATCTGGCACTGCTTGGTCTCTTTCTTGCCACAGTGTGGTCCATTTGGTATACTGGTCGTCATAACTTTCGACAGGGTAGTATTTTTCCTTAATGGCATCCTTGAAGGATTCCCAGGTGGTTGTGACTGAAAATAATGAGGGTTCCTCTATTTCCTTTTTCTCACAGAAAGTTTCCCACCAATCTTTGACATGGGGAACAGCTTTGAGGAGCGCAAAAGTAATATTTTCTCTATTCGAAAAGTTATGGACAAAAAAACACCCTTCTACTAGATTCAACCACTTGTCTATAGAATCTGCGTCTATCTGACCTTCAAATATAGGAATATTGAAGTTTATTTGTACCTTGAAGGGGGCGGTGCCTCTCTTCAAAGAAGACACGTTGCATGTTGGTAGTCATCGAAGGATTTGCGTGAAACTATCCATCATCTCGTTCCTCTATTACATGAGGGCTTCCTCAATCAACAGTTTGAAAGGATCTCTCTTGGCCCATCATATTTATTTTCTCCTACCATGAGAGGTCTCTTGGGCATGCGAGAGCTTTTGTCCTCAAGAGAAGCAAGCTTGAGACCCAACTCTCTCTACTCTGACCTCGTTGGGGACATGCATTAAGACGACAAGGAGGAGACCTCTTTGATACCACTGATCTGGATTTTATGAGTAGAACGAAATTAATACAGATTATTAACAAGTTCTTAACACAAAATAACATAGATATAGTAAAACTGGTTTTCTATTCAATAACGAAATAAGCTTAAAACTGTAAAATGCAACGGAAACAAGCTTGTTGGAATGATGACGGCTTATCTCTAAGAAGAGATGTGAATGTTGCACTCATTCACAATAAGATGATTACAATGAGGCTCTGAAGGCCTTTTCACAATAAGCAGGAATCTCAAAAACCCTAGACATCCAAAAACCTAACCCTAGGAGATGAAGCGCCAAAAGTCATGTGGGCCTCGTTTGGGTAAGTTAGTACATCAACTTCCTAGGGTTGTGACTTTTGCATACGATCTCTGTTTTGGATGTATGATAGCCTGTTGGAAATTTATCAACAAGGAGATTCATTTTAGGCACAATATCGAAGGAATTTCCATATTGCAAACCCTTTTTCCCAAAAAACATCGTTTAGGGCCTCAAAATGGCTCTGAAAGTGAAAACTGCTAAAAATAGTAAATTACCAAAATTGCCAGAAAACTATTTTGAGCTAGTTGGAAAAGGTGGGTGTCCACAGATATCCATTTGGATCACCCTCAATGTGAATTTTATCACCCTCATACCCAAAGAGAACAATACTACACCCCCCTCGCACTTTTGGCCCATTTCCCTATGCAACATCATTTAAAAACTCTTAACGAAGATCATTGCTACACGCCTTAAACCAATCCTACCGTTCATAATTTCTCTTAAACAATCAGGATACATGGAGGGAAGATAAATTCTAGATAGTGTTATCCTAGCTCATGAAGTAATCCACTCGCTTCACTCGACCAAATCTCAAGGTATATTCCTAAAACTGGATCTCTCTAAATCTTTTGATAAATTAAGATGGAATTACTTAAATTCAAACCTTCTCACCTTCATCTTTGAGCCCAAGTGGGCCTCCTAGATTTTCAAATTCACCTCTTCATCCTTGTTCTCCATCCTGATCAATGGCATTCCCTTGAAACCCTTCTCTCCCTCCAGAGGAATAAGGCAAGGGGACTCCCTCTCACCCTTCCTTTTCATAATTTTGGTAGAAGGGATAAGTCACACCATCAAAGATTCCATCACTTATCACTCCCTCTCTAGTCTCACCCCTCATGGAATCTCTCCCCCCATCTATCACAACCAATTTATGGAAGACATACTTCTACTGGGGGAGTCCAAAACTCAAGAATCCCTCTGCATAATATCTATCATCAACCTATTTTATGAAGCTTCGGGGATGGAGGTGAATCTCTCCAAGTCCCAAGTCTTCTTCTTCAATACGCCAATCGATATCCAAAACCATCTCACGCAATTACTGGGTTTTAATTGTAGTGTCCTCCCTTCCATCTACCTGGGTATCCACCTTATTGATGACCCACTAAGAAATTTATCTTGGGATTCCCTAATGTACAACTTCCGAAATAAAATCTCCCTGTGGACCTTCCGATCCCTCAATCTGCCTGGTCGCCTCATCCACTTCAAATCATTCCTATAGGCCCTTCTTGTTTACGCTTTCTCAGCTTTAGCTGCCTTGAACATCATCCTCATCACCTTAAGAAATATCCAAATAAGATTTCTCTAGAAGGGCACTAAAGAAGGGTGGAAAATGACCTTGGCAAGCTGGAAAAAAGTTTGCAAACCAACGAATGCAGGGGGCCTTGGCCTCAAAGATCCATCTCTACTCAACAAGGTCCTCAATGCTAAAATTTGGTGGAGATGGATAAAGAAACCCCAATACCTTTAGGCATTCCTTTGGAGGAAAAAATACACTCCTACAACCTCCGAAAGGGAGCTCATCAGGTGGAATGGTCAAAGCCCTGGCTCGCTCATATGGAATGTGGCCAGGAACAATAGGGGCTCATCACAGAACACTCTTTCTGGGAGCTACAGAGTGGGACTTCAACCCTCTTTTGTAGTGACTCCTCGAAAAAAATCCCAGCCCTGAATACAGATCCAAGGCTGAGCGCCTTCATCCCCTTCGTGACAGAAGCAAACCTCCTCAAAGTGTTGGATTTCTCAAACCCCGAGGTTACAAGGGAAATTTGGCACACCTGGAAAAACTCCCACGAGGCACTGAACATCTCTACTAATTTAAATCTTCAACCTCTGGTTGACCATCTCGATTCCAGGAAAATTTTAAGTCAACAAGGGGATGACATCCTCAGATGGGGACACACCACCATGGGTACCTTCAATATTCAAGAAGCTTACCACTTAAGAGTTGGTCACAAATCCTTACTAGGAAAAGAGGTCTGGTGCAAGATATGGGAAGAAAAATCCTGGCCAAAAATCAACAGCTTCCTATGGCTGGATTCGCACAACAACATTCTCACCTAGGATAAATTAAGGAAAAGGGGTTTCATCGATCCTTCCTAGTGTCAGTTATTTGGTTCATAGGAGGAAACTCAAAACCATATCCTCAATCTATGCACTTACAGTTTGTGCATTTGGGATCATAGCGCCAGCCTCATGAGAACCATGGATAGGAACTGCACATGTATCTGGGAAACTTTAGTAGGATGGCGAACCTTGATATTTCAATTCCCCATCCTCAACAAAATCTAGCAAATTTTACCCGCATTCATTCTTTGGCAAATATGGAAGGAACATAATAGACGAATCTTCAAATCAGCTGCTAGGAATTGGTCGGAACTCTGGACTACAATCCATTCCATTATCAACGAAATAATTTTTTTGTATCCTTGGACGGATTAGGACTTAAACTGCCCAATGAATGAGCATCATATCCTTAATTACTAGAAACTCAATCTCCACCCCCTCCCGCCAACTTCTCCACTATCATCAATCATAAGCCAAGCCCCACTCAATGGGAGGCTCTTCACACAGGATGCCACAAATTAAACTTTGATGGGGCCTCCAAAGGAAATCCAAGACCTACAGGATACAGAGCAGTCATCTGCAACAACACATGGGATATCCTCCACATCATTGCTAGAAATATTGGGCACAACACCAACAATGCTGCAGAAATATGGGGACTTATATGTGGTCTACAAGTAGCCAAAAGTCAAGATCTTTTCCCCATCATTGCAGAAGGTGATTCACAAATTTTCATAAATCTCCTCTCTCATCTCCTCAATGGGGATGACCTATAGAAAATCTCTCCAAGATGGATACTTATGAATGGGCTTCTCAGAATCAAATCCATCCTCCAACCTCATTAGGTTATCCTGCCTTCTCATGTTCAAAGATCGGCAAATCAAGATGTTGATTTGCTGGCAAATTTTGGAGTCGATCTAGAGGAAGGAGACTTCTTGTGCTCCCCCACCTCTAATTCCTCCCATCCCACAGTTATCATCTGCAAAAAAATAGCCAACACTAAGGACCGACCCCCAGATGGGGAGCTTCCAGACACAACACGTGGACAGACCACGAGGAGGCCACCTGACCATATACCCAGAAGAGCGCACATGTGGAGAACAGATCTTAGCTGTTGGATCTTAGCACGTTGAACAACAGTCGTAGGATCCCAAGGTAAGTACATGAGACTTAACCTTTTGGAAGAGCACAGGAGAGAGGACTTATGAAGTCCCAAAGTTTCGAAGCCTATCGAAACCGTCCATCGTCAAGGGGGACAGGTGGAAGCAGATCCGAAAGTTCGGGGCTTCAGACCTTGGAAGATTTTCAAGGAGAAGAGTGAAAACTCGCTAAGCCAAAGTCGTGAGGTCATCTGGACTGTTGGATCGCGGAAAGTCTTGGATCGTTGATCTGGTTTGGAGTACGAGAGTCAGGAGGAAAGAAGGGAGTCCTGAAACGTGAAGTCCCACAATGCGAAGTCTCGAAGTGCAAAGAGGAGATTTGGAATGTTGGATCGTCAAGAGCCATGGGCCGTTGATATGACGTGAGCGGAGTTCGGAGTTCAGGAATCGGGATAAACAAAGGGAGAAACCTCCAGACTTTGTGAAGTGCAGAATCTCGAAGCGCTGGAAGTCTAGGGAAAGAGCTAGCACTCGCTAGGCTCTTAGTTCAGATTTCGAGAATCAAAAAAGTCAGAAGTGAGTTGAGAGTGAATCCGAAGCCCGAAGTCTCGAAGCGCCTTTTGGATAGGTGTCGGATACTATGCTTTCCTCTCTGTTTATTCTAGCAATTAGCACTTCACCCTGCGTGGCATCGTAGTCTATTTTTGTATGCTTCACTCTTATTTTTTGGACTAGTGGTAGCGGTGGTTTCCTATATGGGCACTATTTCCATGCTTGTTCAGGAACTACAAACAGTTGTAACTTCTTTGGTAGGCTTCAATACAAACTCTAACTTACAAAAAAAAAAATACAAAAGTGAAAAGTTAAGTGGAAACAAAGTTTACGCAAAAGTGGAAATGAAAGTGGATTAAATATAAATATGACTTTAATAAATAACAAAATTGGAAATAGAGTTTACGCAAAAGTGGAAAGGAAAGTGGATTACATATAAATATAACTTTAATAAATAACAAAAGTTGAAATTTTAGGTGGAAGTGGAGTTTACGTAAAAGATGAGTAAATATGAAAGTGGAATAAAGAAAAGGTAAAAGTGAAAGTGGAGTTAAAAAAAAAAGGGTAAAAGTGAAATAGCACATGGTATTTGCAAACCATGGTGGTATTTACCTATGGTAAGGTAAAAAGTGAATAAAATCATGATAATCAAAATTTATTGACCCAATTGAAAACGTGACTAAGAATGGTTCATTGACATTGTATTATTTAAAATAGTATGATTAATATATTATATTGAAAAGGAACATACTTATAATGAAGAGATATGTTCCTATATTGAAGAGGTGCAATTGTTCAATTGTACATCACCATTGGAAGACTATATAAAAAAAAATTATTGTTGAAAGAGTGTGTGTCTCTTGGATTGAAATCTAAATAATAGTGTCAGAGACCAAGAAAGTAAATGAAGATATGTAGTTGAAGACAAAGAAGATTACGAAGATTTGAAGATTGAAGTACTAATCATAAAAAAATGAGGTTGGGTGGTGCTAGGGAAGGTTGGTACTTACAAAGGAAGTTGCAGCCTCCTTCCAATTGAAGTTGGTAAACCAAGGTGGTGCAACATCTTTTGAGTTATAGATGAAGAAACTAGGGAGTTGGTGCTTCCTTTCAGTCGATGCTAGTAAAATCTAGAGGGGTTGCAACATCCTTCTAGTTGGTGATAGTAAAACAGGGAATTGGTGTTTCCTTTGAGTTG
>WSFP011375697.1:0-30456 GCA_009831015.1 Picea engelmannii
GCAAAAATCAACAACTTTTCACAAAGAAAGACTTCTTTTTCTTTTCAATTTTTCTAAGATTTCATGCAGCAAACATAAAGGAATTTCACTCGACTACGAGCTACTTATGCTCTAAATGCACTGCAAAAACTTATGAACAAAAAACTTCTTCCTAGCTATTGATGCAGCAACACAATCTTCAAACAAAGAAGAAAATGAAAAAGAGACATATATTTTTTTATTTTTTTTTAAGCGTTAAATGAAGCAACAAAGGAAAATGCCGACAAGCACAAAACCAAGAAAACAAATCAAAATTATGGCTTAAAGCGCAGATCGCAAAGAATCAGAGCAAAGGTACACAATGGCAATCAAAAAGCACAAATTCTTCCGCTTGTCTAAAAACCATAAAACAAAATTTTTTCTTTTTTATCTTTTCTATCAAACATCAACTAAGAAAAAACAGGCTAAGGATAAGAGGCCCTAACCTACTGACTGTGCAACCCTAGACTCAAACACCTGAGAGGAACACTTCCCACCATAGGAGGGGATGACTACCCCACCCTGATTGAAAAGAAGCCTGTTAAGCACGCTTCTTTCACTGAAACAGCACGCGTGCAAACACGTGCTGAGCTACAACAGAGTGCGTGTACCCATGATCTGCACTTGCACAAGCCATGTGTATGTATAAATTCTAAGACAAAAATAACACAGGAAGCCCAGACCAGGAAGAGGCCTCTGGTATTGATAACCAGGGTCTCCTGAAGGCTTGGATGCTTCTTCTTAACGAAAAAGGAAAATAATTGCAAGGAATAACAGAACGCAATAAAGAAAACTGAGACACGACTGTGAACCAGCAAGACTCAAACAAGGTCCAGAAATCCCCCTGAGAATGTATTATTCTGACATGGAAGAGGAGGAATGCCTCTCAAGCTTTCTGACTCCTACACGCTATTGAAACCTCTACATCTAGCATTCACACATGGTCTGTAAGAGATTAGGGCACGGGTACACGCATGCAGGCCTTTTGCACGCCGTGTGTACCTCTGTGTGTCCCGATAATTACCGTCAAGCAACAGTCAAGGAAAAACTGGTATAAAGAACCAAGTTCCCTGCTAGCTCTGACCTAACAGAAAAAAAACAAACAAAGAAATAGAAAATCTAATCCTTTAAACTACCCAAAAAACCTCAACTAAATCTGGAAACCCTAAAGAGTATCTTCCCCAGTACAGTCGCCAATTCTATTGTTGGGAAAAATACCCTACGGACTAGCAAACTAGGGTCAGACTTGCATGCAAATTTTGACCGTAAAGAAATGACTTTTTAACCTACCACCCAAAACTTAAACCCCTCTTTCACGATACATTCATGGAAAGGAACTACTAATATTTTTACTGATGTTTGGTGTAGATCCTCCATTGTGCTTTGCTCGCTTACCTGCGCTGCTCCTTCCAAAGTTAACCTGCAATCAAGACAAAAGACTACGCATGCATGCTACTTTTCTACTTGAGGGTTAGAAATTAAGCATAAATTACACAAATCGTAGATAACTCATGCATTGGGACGGGAAAAGCATTCTTTTATTATTTTCAAAATGAATCAACTTACAATCAAAGTTGAGACTGACCACCACTCCTTGATCCTGATCATGGGATCCTCCTCTTCTTTTGTCCTCCAACTGCTTTGCGTTAATTCTCCTTAAGCTTGAGGAAAGGCTAAAGGGTTGGGACAATGGATTCGGCAAATGGGCAGAGTTTCTTTGCTTATTATTTTCCTCCTCCAAATGGTACCCCTACCCCTTCTTTTATAGGCTAGAAGGAGCTAGGGTTTTGGACGAACTCTCGGCCATGCATGGCCGGGAGTTTCAGTTAACTGACCCATATATTTTTGTCCTGTCAATAACTTTCCTATTTTTGTGTTTTGTTAGGTAAACGTGGGTTGTAGTAGGCATGCCAACGTTCACACGCGTGCAGTAGTGGGTTAGGGCGCGTGTGCCTTGACCCAAGAGGATTTTCAAAGAGGTTTTTCAGCAGATGTTTTGGCAATGAAGGGAAATGAGCTGTCCTGATGCCAGGTAAGAATGTGTGGTGCAATTTAGGGTTATAACACTGTGATACTCGCACCCTCTTTTTGTGCGCTCTGGGTGCTCTTCAATTTGAGGGCACTAGCTCCTTCCTACATATGCCCCTGAGCTATGACCTTGTGCAAATGTGTGATTTAAGGTGCGGGCAAGAGTGGTTTTATACCAACCCGCTTTTCTCCTCTCAATTCACCTCCAGCTACCACGTATCCCTTTGTTAAAACCATGGTTCCAATTGCAGCCCGCTCAAGGAAAATTAATGTCCAAGCATGTCCTGGCCCCTTAGTCCTTCCCGTCATTCGATCTCTTACCTATCGACACCACCTCTCAATCAACGACTTCTATCGAATCCCTCCTTTCCTATCTTATTTCCTCCTTCCAAGCACGATCTTAGACCTCTCTGATCTGTCAACACGTAACTCCCTCCCAAATCAATGGTTTTTGTTGATTCCAGATTTCCAGCCTCCGAGAGTTTTGACTCTCAAACTTTCGCTTCCTCCATATGGAAATATTCCGGAGTGGAATATTTGTTACCACCTGTCTCCCTAAATCTACGGTCGGGATCCCCTCCGTGAATCCAGCCTTTGAGAATCTAAAATCTCAAACAAACACAAACCTCTGAAGTGAATCCTTCCAAAGTATCAGATCCTATGAAAACTATCTTCCCTGATCCAATGGTTATCCAACGGAAGGAATCTTCATCCTCCACCTGTCCCCTCACAAATCAATGACCCACGTTTCTCAATTTGGGGTCTATGGCCCTAAACGCTTCGGGCTTCGGGGCTTCAGGATATTTTGAAACACAACTTCTTAGAATCCCCAAAGTACAATCCTCTGAAGTTCACGATCTGGTGACACCTATCCAACCTAGATCAATGGCTATCGTCTGCTTCAATTGTTCAGGCTTCAGAGATTTCAAACCCTTCTCCTTTGTGTTCTCCCCGATTGATTTCACCTGGAGTTCATGACATTTCGCCACGTGCTCTTCGGTTATTCGGGGTTAGGGTGTTTCAACATTCTATCCCCCATATTTCTCTTGATGTTACGATTCACGGACACGTGTTCCTCTGAATCTGATGGTTCAAATTCCCTTTGTCTCTTCGGCTCTTCAGCTTCAGAAGTTTCAAACTTCTATGCGCTTGTTCCTCTCAGAGCATTTCCACCTGAAATTGATGGATTTCCGCCATGCATACTCCCAAATGATGGATGGTCCCAAATGAATTCGATACTTTGGGACTTTAACAAGTCCACCCTCCTACGTGTACATAGTGTTAAGGCTCATGCACTTTCATCTAGATCCAATGATTGTTTATCCTCTATGCTCAGATCCAATGGATGGGATCTGTTCTTCTCTTATGTGCTTCCTTCATTCATTGGACGTAGATTTAACGATCCAGGCTCCCTTCCACAACCGATCAGACGGTTTTTGTCGCTCCTCCTCTTGCGCTTTTGAATTCTTCCGCCTTAGAATATTTTTGTTAGTGTTCAAAGGTTTTGGCCTTTGAACTTTCTCCTGTGAACCCGGTTACTCTAGGTCTCACTTGCGCTTCTGAAATAATTATTTCTTATGAGATTTAGGACTTAGAATAAGTCTTTCACCCACACGTTCCTTGAGTTATCCCTTCTGAGATTGATCTCCTTGAATATTCAATCTCCCATGCACTCCTTGCATTTCTAGGATTTCGACAAAATCAGATCCGAAGGATTTCTTGAAAATAAATTCTTCTCGCCCTCTTGGAGTTCTCCTTTCTTGATGCACACCTTATAGAGCTTCTCCTTACAGAGTGTTCAGTAGCTCTATCTCTTTACGAACTCAACATGGATTTCTTTTTGTGCACTCCTTGCACTTATGTTGATGAAGGTTCAACGTTATCTCTCCTGGGCTTCTTTGAGGTTAACTCACCTCTGTCAACGCACTCCTTGGGAATTATGTGCACCCATTGCACTTGAAACTCAACAATGAGAAACGATTGAAGCTTATTCAATTCTTCACCAGTTCATACATTCAGAACATGAATGAAATATAAATGCATAATGATAAACACAAATACATAAACACACTATATGCAGGAAAAACTTATTTTCTATTATCTCTGTGTGTCTATACATATGTTTACAAAAACTAGACTGCAACATAGTCCCATTTCTCTCAAGTTCTCCTAATCTAACTCTATCCTAAATTCTAATTTTGAGACCTCTCTGAATCCTCCTAAGTCTCCTAATGGAATATGATACACGATCTCTTTACAAAAGAGGGGCTCTGCGATATTGTCCTCTCTCACCTAACCTCATCTATTACATTGAATTTTCATAAATGGCTATCTGGTCTGAATTGAACCTAGATCCATGAACCTCTCATCCATTAAATGCGGCCTTATATTCTGTCTATTTAGAGATATGGCTTCATTTTCACTCAATCTTACAACATGGACTCGTATAGGATCATATTTTGAATTTAAAAATGGGAGGGTTAATGCCTCTCCCTCTCTGAAATACGTGTTGATGTGTTGGAATGTTGGTGCATTGTTGAGGTGGAGCGATGCTCCTGCATCATTTTTCAATGCATTCTTTTTCCAAACCCATTTATTGCCTTTTGTTTCTTTAAGATGTTTCCAAATTAAAGCCAAGGTGGGGCTTCTACCTAAGGATGAAAACAATTTACCACCTTGACTCTACCATGGTCACATCATGCTTCCCCGAGTTGAATCCATGTGTGGGGATTCTACCTAATCATGAAAAAAAAATCCCCCACATGCTCCACTTTGGTTGGAATTTTGTATCAGTTGTTTTTTCACGGGTCCCATTAGTTTCTTATGAGAAATATTTCATTGTCCTCGGGATCCCTGGGTGATCATCTAGAAGTTTCATGATTATATTTTATCTTTTTCTAGCTACAATCCTTTGGGCCTTCAGCCCCTTCTTCCCATGAAATGAGGGACAATCCCTTCTTGGGTCAATACACCCAAAAATCCCAAAAGGTAAGGAGATGAAAGGATGAAGTGAGGAAAGTGACAAGTATGGTCGAGAATGGCATGATGACTCATCAAGAGGGCCTCCCAATGGAAAAATTATCCCTAAGGGTGACCCACTTACTAAGGTGCAATGTCAACCACCAAGGTGAAATAAGGCTAAGAGCATAATTTCCAAGAAGACGTTACATAATCAAAATCATTTTTAAATTCAACAAGCTCAAATGGCTCAAATATTGAAATGACACTCACCATAATACCTGTTTTGTACCTCATGGAGAAAGACATGATGTCTTCTAGAATCAAGATGATGTGGTGGATACCCTCATGATGAACCTGGAACTGTGGTGGCAAGGTGGATCTTTGTTTGTAAAAGTGGACATTGTTGGTCAACTTTTCTCTTGGTACTCCATGTATGCAACCTAAGGGCCTCGAGACATCATCTCCTTAGTTATCCCTGGGAACTGTGGATAACAGTACCAATCAGGCCCTCTTAAAATAGGAGTTTCATACACTTTATTTTTCAATTCGTCAAGTGCATGCTAGGATGTCTTTGTCAATGAAATCTCATAATCATGTGTAAGCAAAGAAAATAATGGACGAGCAATTTCTGAAAAATTTTCAATAAAGTGACAATAATAACCAGCATATTCTAATACGATTTGTACCTATTTTTGTGGTGTTGGAGTTGGAAAGTTCAATATTACCTGTAATTTTGTTGGATCTACTGGGATATCATTGGCTGAGATTTGATTTCCTAATATGATGACATTAGTTAACATCATTTTACATTTCTCATTGTTGAGGGAAACATTTGATTCTTTACACCTTATCAATGTTTTCTCTAGATTTTCCAATGATTCTTCAAATTTCTCCCCATATGTCATGAAATCATCCATATATATTTCCACACATTCATTAATTAAATCAGAGAATATAACAATGACATCTCTTTGAAAGGTGGCGGGGGAGTTGCATAACCAGAATGGTAGAACACGATAGGAAAATGTCTACCATGGACAAGTGAACATTGGTTTATCTTGATCTTCGGGTGTGATCTGGATCTTGTTATACCCATTGAATCCATCAAGGAAAGAAAAGTGTTTCTTCCCTGCTAACATATCCAGGACTTGGGAATCTTGTATTTCTAGTTTCATTATATGCTCAAGAATATATGGGTTTGTTGAGGAATATGAAGAGGCTGTGAAATCATTGATTTTGCTATCCTTTGTTTTGTCTTTAATGTTTAATTATTGATATATGGAGAGGGATTTATGAGATTCTCCTTCTTCATCACTCTCTTATCCATCGGCCCAGAGTGGTTTCTCAAGATCTATGTTGGGTTTGGTAGGAGGATAGAGAGTTAATTGTTTTGTGGATGTCCTGTGGGAAATTGTCATGTTGTCTAACCTACAACCAATGTAAGCATATGTGGTGGCTATCCAAGGCCTTTCCAAGATTAAAGGATACTCTCCTGGAGATATTTTGGGTTGTAGGACCACAAATTCAGTAGGATATTCCCATGAATCTATGGATATCACTATATCTTCTAATATGCCCTCTGGTTTGATGGTTGATCTGTTAGTGAGTTGGATTACGGTTGGGGTTTCCCTAAGTCTAGTCACTTCTAGGCTTGCATAGTCTCTTGTGTCATAACATTTATGGAAACCCCAAGGTTAATTAATGTGTTACTAATGCGTGTATTGTTGATCTGCACATTAACTACTAGACTTCCAGTGTAGGATTATTTATCTGTGAGAACTCCCCCCATAATTAAATCTGGCAGTTTCCCCATGACATGGACAGTTTCAGGATATTTCCTCTTTCTAAAAAGTTTCCTTAAACAAAGTTCCCTTATCAATTTCAAATAAATAGGAACATCCTTGATTGCTTGAAACAACGGTATTTTAACACACATATTCTTGAGTTCCCCAAAGAATTCAAATTCAGGTTGAGTAAAAGGTTTCTCTAGGTTTAGTATTTCGATATAGGGTGGGTTTTGAAGTTCAGGGTGGGAATTTTCAACTCTTGAAAGTTCCTAAGATTGTTTTTGTTATAATTCTTTATTTCATACATCCTCATTTAAATATTCAATACAAATGTGAGGTTGGTCCTTGGTCAATGTCTTCCAATATTGAAGGTGAATATCATTGTAGTCCAAGGAATAGATGGAATACATAGGGTAGGCAGCAAGTCCAACAACTTGCATTGGTTGACCTGGCTTTCCATTACTAGTTTTAGGGATGGGTTGTGCAAGTAATTGTGGTCAAGGAGGGGTTGATGTGGATTCCTGCATCTTGTTGATTTTTGTATATTTGGGTAGGTGTTCTCACCTGCGATAGGTGTTGGGCATGTGAAAATCATCATGAGTGCCACATTACATTCTTTTTTTGGTGAAAAATTCCATTGGAATGAAGCTATGGATTCATGGGTTTGGTGGTGGGCTTTGAGGGTTTGTGTTGGGGATTCACACACATAATATTATGGAGGGGCTTCTATCTTGACCCCTAAGACTTGTATATAAAGGAGAGAGGTCATTGTGACATTTTAGATATGGTGTAGAGTGTGTGGAAACATGATGGAGTTGGTGTAAGTGAGTCTTCACTTGTGCCAAGAGGCATGGTGATTTCAGCAAAGGGAAATTCTACAATGGTGGAAAATATGGCCTAGAAGAGAGGAAGTCACAGAGAGAGAATTGTACGGAGGTGTTCGTACAAGTTTTTTGTACTTGTACATATATTGTAGTCAGAGGAATCACGTATATATGCAGGTTGTAGAGAGCACAATAGCGTATGTATGTGGGTTGCAGTGGGCATATTCACGTATGTATGCGGATCGCATTAAGGTGAATCATGTATAGAATTTTCTAGGTAGGATTGGGTATGTACATGCTGACAAGTGACATCAGCATGTCATATAGGTGGTATGTAGTATATTTGTGGGAAGAGGAAATTTCTAGGGATATTTTTGAGGTTTGGATTTTTTATCTTTTGTGTTGTTGGAAGGACAAGGTTGTCCTCAAATCTTGGTGGATTTGTATTGGTTGGGAGGGCTAGTTTTTACCCTCGGAATTTTTTAATTTGATAAAGTTACACAACATAAATTTTTGTGTCATGTGTTTTGATGATTCATATATGATATTTTTTTTTCTGCTACATATATTTTCAATCAATAATTTTCAATGTAAAAGTGTTCAATAATAACAGCTAGAGTTTTATTATTAGTTCACTAGGAAGAAATTTTCATATTTCAAAATTAGTCACATAAGAGTGTATGTGAAATTTGAGATGGAATCAGAGCTTGGGATATGAAGAGAGTGGGATCATCTTGAGACACATTTGTTGGTTGCAGCATTGGAAGAGTGGTGTTCTTGTTCTTATTTCGAGAAGGTCATAGGTGACAACTCTGAGAGGGAGTTATAGAAATTAGAGGGAGCTACAATAACGGTTCCAGGAGGAAACAGATTAAATAGTCTCTGGTTTAAGGCATGGAGCATACCATTTAGATGAGGAGTTGTGGACTATTGTAGCTCGATGGTGTGGCAGGTTGGGAATTTTAGTGGATTGGTGGAGAGACTAAATCACAACAGTATGTTGTGTGACAGGTTTCCAAACTTGTGGAGGGACTTCTAGTGGCTTGTCGTGGTGAGTTGAGATCGATGCAACTCGGGTTATTTGGCATGGACGAGAGATATTTATGTGTATGTTAGGTTGATGAGATAGATTCTTCATTGGGTCAGAGAGTTGCACATTTTCATGGTAGGAAAATGTATGAGGCATTTGACCTAGGAGGATGAAGACACTTGAAGAAATGAGTTGAGGTGGTATGGAGTGGACTAGTCTAAGTTTCCAACCACAACTCAGGATGTTTTAGAGAGAGGACACATGATCAGTTGCAAATAGGTTCCAGAGGGAGAGATCATTAGTCTCCACCCTTTCAGGTACAATTTCCAATAGGGGGACTTGGTTGGTGGATAGTGGAGCATCTTACCATATGACAGGTGCAAAAGATTTATTTGACACTTTCATATAGACTAGATCAAACCTGTATGTGGATATTGGTATAGGAGCCAAGCATGTAGTACGAGGATATGGTTTAGTATCATTCCAATTGGAGTTAGGAGAGGTGTTGAGGGTGTCAAATGTGTTATGGGTTCCATAACGCAAGAGGAGTGTCCTCTCAGTATTGAAGATTGAGAGGAAGGGATATCATGTATTATTTCAAGATGGACATGTGTTGTTTGTTCCAAGATATTATAGATTTAGATCAGCGATGATTCTTGGAGTTAGGAATGGAAACCTATATATGTTGAGGGGTTATCCTATGTGTTTTATGACCAATAGTATCATATAGATATATGATCGGGATCAAGCCACTCCACCAGTGGTGAGGCAGGTAGCCCCACCAGTAGCACAGGTTTAGAGGGAGCAAGTAGCTCCACCAGTGGTGAGGCAAGTGGCCCCATCAATATTGTCGACTCAAAGGGAGCCAGAATTCAAAGGGAGTCAAACCTCGAGTTCCAGTGGGAAGGAGTAGCCTCCCAGGACTATAAAAAGGAAAATGACTAGGGAGAAGGTAGCTTTGGAGGTTGTGTAGACTCAGAGTGAGCTCGACCCCAGAGGGATTCAGTGGATTCAAAGGGAGTCTGACTTCATAGGAAGTCAATGGATTCATAGGGAGTCTGAATTCAGAGGGAGTCATGAGAATCAAATGGATTTCCACTTCAGAGGAATTCAGGAGGCTTAGAGGGAGATTCAACCATTTAAAGGGATCCAACCTGTAGGTCCATATGGGAGAGAGGCATCTTCAAAAACTGTCAGGAGGGTGTCATGGGTTGAGATGACCAAATAGGAGGTTTAGGAGTGGGTGGATTCTAGGAGAAGGGTGCCTTCCAAGGAGAGATCATTCTAGACAACAAGATTTGATTCAGTGATTGAGGGTGCATATAGTCAGGAAGATTGGAGGGTAGGATTTTCTTCAGTGACAGAGGGGGTTTTTGAAATAATGTAACTGCAAAGTGTATTCTAATTATTATTGTGGTATTATTCACTAGATCAATTCCCTATTTTGGATTGATCATGTCGGCTATTGTAAAATACCAAATCCCCTTTTGTGGATTGGTTAAAACATAATTGTAATAGGAAGAATAAGAAGTCGGACCCATAATATATTAAAGAGGCCCCAGAATATATCAAAGGTGGTTATAACCACCCAGAAGAAGAAGTTGGCCCTGCCAGTGAACAAACACTTCCACACATGCCAAAGTTGTATAAATAAGGAGGCTAGTGCCTCACTTATACACACACTCATGTGTTCATTTGAGGAGCAAGTTTTGGAGATGCAGTTGGAGAAGAGAGAGAAAGAGAGAGGCACATTCTTGGGAGAGGAATTTTTGAATTTGTTTGAGTTATCTCTTGGCATTGTATATTCTATCTATAATAAGAATTTTTTTTTGGGTTTTCTCCCCCATGAGGGTTTCCCGAGATAAATGATGTGTCTCTTGTGATTGTGT
Organism: Picea engelmannii; assembly: GCA_009831015.1. Classification (NCBI taxonomy): domain Eukaryota; kingdom Viridiplantae; phylum Streptophyta; class Pinopsida; order Pinales; family Pinaceae; genus Picea; species Picea engelmannii. Next base: position 10,538 of record WSFP011375697.1, read on the forward strand.
ATTTCTCAGTGATCCTATCTATGCTATTGTTATCTAGTGAAATGAAAAGAACTCTAATAATATCTTAAACCTTAATATGGTATCAAAGCTAAGCTGAAGATAGCATATTTCAAAAGAGAATGTGAAAAACATCATTGTTGGCATACATGCAAATTAGGGATTTTTGTTGGTGAATTATTTTATCCCTAAAACCATCTATAAAAGTGTGTCCTTCCTCAAGGATCACTTTGGCATACTCAATGCAAATTTTCAGTGGCTAGATATCCTAGAAAGTGAAACCCTAGTTTTCACAAAGTACTAGAAAACCAGAGTACCAGAAGTACCAGAGTACTAGAAGTAACAAAAAACTAGAGTACCAGAAGTACCAGAGTACTAGAAGTACCAGAGTACTAGAGTACCAGAAGTACTAGAGTACTAGAAGTACCAGAAAACCAGAAGCACTAGTCCAAAAATCCGCTGGTCAAGTTTGAGGGGGTAAAAGTTGGATTTTCATAAATCTAACTGCACCAGCTTACTCGCCTCAACTCAGTGCATCTATCCCCTGGATCAGAATTTCAAAATTTGAAGTTTGAAAAATTAGGGTTTCCTCATAAAACCTTAAGTTGCAGTTGCAGTTGTAGTCTTAGAACCAGTTGCAATATCACTTGCAGTAGCAGTACTAGTTCAAGTATCAGTCGTAGTACCAACTGCAATCACCCTTGAAGTTTTAAGAGTTGGTAATGATTATCATTGCTACCAAATGATGCCACTACCTACAAATTCTATCAGAGGTATGTACTCACATATGTTTAAATGGTTAAACTTTAAAAGGGTATTTGCAGGAGAAGGTATCTCTTTCCATAGACCCGGAAGGATCTCAATATCCAACACATTCATATGAATAATGCAACTCATGTGTGATTATTCTGATATGCATCTATTTGTTATGACATTATTTTGATCAATGTGGCATGTTGTAGCTATGACCATCATACTAACGTTTGGTCAAAATATTAGATGGATTAAAGTAGAGATCATTGAGTTTATTCTCTAACCCAACCTTCTGTCAAGATATCATATTTTCCTAGTACATAAGATAGGTTGAAGAGAGCACTTGTCATCCTAAATGAAGGAGACTTGGAAGAAAAGAAACACACTCTTGAAGACAAGGCCACAGGTCCCAAGTTTGATTAAATTTATGAGATTCAAAGTTACGCATGACAAGTTGATGACTATCCCTTTACAAGTAACCACTATAGTTGAGATATAAGTCTTTGAAAAGTATTATAATTGGTAGCATGTGAGCATATAGAGGTAAATGCTTAATGTAATCATTTTCCTAATACAACTAACACCTACTCTAGGAGAAACCTCGTGTGTTAGTTCCAGGTTTCCAAGGAGGAATGTTCGATCACAACACTATAATATTGTTGACCTCATTTTGTATTGTATCTCTTACTTTTGATATTTTCTTCAGACAAACCACAAGTGATATCTCTAAAGGAGCTACTGTGATGATTGTTCATGTTATTACTTTATCTATTATTATCAAAAGGATATTATTCTAGCTTGTTGTTTTGTTGACCTTGTTTTAGGTCACAAGTCATAACCCTGAGAAAGCTATAGTGAAGGTTGCATAAGGCAACATATTATATGAGACATGAAGCAGACTATGTACATGACCATATACACTCATGCACCAAAGAAATATGAAGAAGAAGTTATCTCTTGATATTCATAGTATCTCATATGAATATTGATTGAAAGGAGCAGAAGGCTCCAAAGATGATCGAACATTAGAACGGGAAGCAAACCTCATTTGAAGCCTGACTCAATCTTTCATATTTAGACTTGGTATGCAACACCAAGTATATCCTGTAAGAGATCATCAGGGATGTGACCTTTGATGAAGATGTAGTGCTCATTAAATCAAGAAGATTCCATCTTGAAGAAGTATATGAATAGGAACTTGTAGCTCCCAGAACTACAAAATCATCGAGGGAGGTTCCCAGAGTTGCAGAACCAATAAGGGAAGTCGTAAATTCCCTTGATGAGGAAATTCTAGAAGATCATGACATAGTAGAATTTCAAGAACCTCCTCAGATGACGATCTCCCATAAGAGAAAACATGCTTGGGCTAGGGAGATTATTTAATATAGAGAGAAGTATGGTTTTCCTGAAGGAACCACAAGACAAGTGAAGATAACTAAGCCATTCTCAATATATATGGCTTTGATGTGTGATATCCTAGAAAAGGAGCCTACCTTCTTTGAAGAAGCCATTCAGAAGAAAGAATGGGTAGATGCCATGACAGGAGAATACCAATCCATAATAAAGAATGATGTATGGGAAATAGTTCCCAGATGGAAGAGCAAGGATGTGGTATATTCCAAATGGCTCTTCAAAATAAAACATGTTGTTGATGGAAGTATTGAGAAGTATAAAGCAAGATTTGTTGCTCGTGACTTTTCTCAAAAGTAAGGCATTGACTATGAAGATAAATTCACTTATGTAGCCAGATACACTTCGATTAGAACCATCATATCCCTTGCAGCTAATATTCCCTTGCAGCTAATATGAAGTGGAAGTTACACCAGATGGACGTAAAGACACCTTTCCTAAATGGTGTCATCGAAGAATAAGTGTATATAGAGAAACCTCAAGGATTGGAAATTGAAGACATAAAGACTCATGTCTGCTAGTTGAAGAAGGATCTGAACGTGTTGAAGCAAGCTCCTAGAGCTTGATATGGAAGAATTGACAGTTTCTTGACGAGCTTGGGCTTTACCAAGAGTAAAGCTGATTCTAACCTCTACTTCAAGGTTATGAATGATGAGCCGGTGATATTAATTTTGTATGTGGATGACTTATTCTTAACTAGAGAAGAAAATCTCATCATCGAATGTAAGAAGAAGCTTGCTGAAAAATTTTAGATGAAATACCTTGGCCTGATGCATTATTTCTTAGGTCCTGAGGTATGGAAGAGTCCATAGAGAATATTCCTTAACCAAGGGAAGTATGTAGTCAAAATCCTGAAGAGATTTGACATGTTGGAGTGCAAGTCCATGAATACACCCATGGAAATGAAGTTGAAGCTACTAGTTGACACTTCATCAGAATTGATTGATGTCACGTTGTATAGACAGATCATTGGATCACTTATGTACCTAATGAACACCAGACCAGATATTTTTTTTGTCATGAACACCTTAAGTCAGTTTCTGGTAGAACTGAGACATTTTCACCTAGTTGTTGCAAAACATGTGATGAGCTAACTTAAGGGTACATTAGATTGTGGTCTCAGCTATGATGGAGATCATGATTTCACACTGAGTGGGTACACTGATTTAGATTGGGTTGAAAGTGTCTCTGACAGGAAGAGCACTTCAGGATGTTGTTTCAGTTTGGGATCAGCCATGATCTCATGGTAGAGTAGGAAGCAATCCATCATTTCTCTCAGTACAACGGAAGCAGAATACATTGTTGCATGTTCTTCCAGCTACAAAGCTATATGGCTTCGAAAATTATTAACCAGTCTATTTGACCTAGAGATGGAAGCAACCACGATCCTATGTGACAACCAGAGCTGCATAAAGATGACAACGAATCTTGTATTTCATGACAAGTCAAAGAACATAGAGATCCGATATCATTACATCTGTGACATGGTCTAGAGAAGAGCCATAAAGCTCCAATATGTTAGCATGGATGAATAGGTTGCCATTGTGTTAACCAAGCCTCCATCTCATGTAAAGTTTGAGCACTTTCGAGATAAGATTGGTATAGTCCGAAAGGACCTCCCTCAAAAGGGGGAGTAGTGTTGTGTTGAGATATATCTAGTATTGCGCTTCCAGCTTAATCGATGTGACATAAAGCTAGTCTAGTTGCTGTGTTGAGATATGCCTAGTACTATGCTTCCAGCTTAATCACTGTGACGTAAAGCTAGTCTAGTTGTTGTGTTGAGATATGCCTAGTACGGTGCTTCCATCTTAATTGTTATGATGTAAAGACAGTCTAGTTACTGTGTTGAGATATGCCTAGCATTGTGCTTCCATATTAATTGTTGTGACATAAATCTAGTCTAGTACCGTGCTTCCAGCTTAATTGTCATGATGAAAAGAAAGCCAAGTACTGTGCTTCCAGCTTAATTGTTGTGACGTAAAGCCAGTCTAGTAATGTGCTTCCATCTTAATTGTTGTGACGAAAAGAAATTCGAGTACTGTTCTTCTAGCTTAATTGTTGTGACCTAAAGCCAGTCTAATATCATGCTTCTATCTTAATTGTTGTGACATAAAGCCAGCCTAGTATTGTGCTTCCATCTTAATGGTTGTAACATAAATTCAGTCTAGTATTTTGTTTCTAGCTTAATTGTTGTGTTGTGATTCCAACTTAATTGTTGTGGTGTTTCCAGCTTAATTGTTGTATGGTGTTTTCCATCTTAATTGTTGTGTGGTGTGCCAGCTTAATTGTTGTGATGATGTGCCAACTTAATTGTTGTGATGTGTTTCTAGCCTTGTGTTGTGATGATGTGTTTCCAGCCTTTGTGTTGTGATATTGTTGCTTTTGATGTTGTATCAGCCTTGTGTTGTTATTGATGATGAGGATGTATTAGTGTTATACTAATCCATGTCGATGAAGTTGATGATGATGATTCCACTTCAACCTCTTGTTGAAGATGATGATGATGGTGCCACTTCAGCCTTTTGTTGAAGATGATGATGATGATGCCACTTCATCTCTTGAGTCCTTGCTGAAGATGATGATGATGTTACCTTAGCCTCATACCGATGAGGATTATGATGCTACTCCAGCTCCATGCTGTGTTGATGATGCTCCAGCCTCTATGTTGTGTTGATGATGATAAAAAAATGATTTATAGATACGTCAGTCAGTGTTCCAAGATGATATTGATGATGATTTCCTCTCACCCACCTGATGTTGTTGATGATGTTGTCCTCTCTCTCACCGAATGCTATTGTAGAATACCAATATTGTTAAGGGGGAGTGTTGAAATGATGTAACTACAAAGTGTATTCTAATTATTATTGTGGTATTATTCATTAGATCAATCCCCTATTGCAGATTGATCATGTCGACTATTGTAAAATACCAAATCCCCTTTTGTGGATTGGTCAAAACATAATTGTAATAGGAAGAATAAGAAGTCATCCCTAGAATATATTAAAGAGGCCCCATAATATATTAAAATTTGTTATAACTACCCAGAAGAAGAAGTTGGCCTTGCCAGTGAAGAGACACTTCCACACATGCCAAATTTGTATAAATAATGAGGCTAACACCTCACTTAGACACACACTCACTTGTTCATTTGAGGAGCAATTTTCGGAGCTGCAGTTGGAGAAGAGAGAGAGAGAGAGAGGTGCATTCTTGGGAGAGGAATTTCTATATTTGTTTGAGTTATCTCTTGGAATTGTATTGGCTAACTATAATAATGAAGTTTTGTTGGGTTTTCTCCCCCATGAGGGTTTCCTAGGATAAATGATGTGTCTCTTGTGATTGTGTATTTCTCAATGATCCTATCTATGCTATTGTTATCTAGTGAAATGAAAAGAACTCTAAAAATATATTAAACCTTAACAGGGGAAACCAATCAGGTAGAATGGAGAGAAGTTGTTATAGTAGATCCAAAGTGGGAGACAAAGATACTCCAAGGGTGGGAGACAAATATTTTCCAAGTGATTGTGGAGTGTGGTGATAATACCTCCCTCACTAAGAGGGAGTGTTGATTTTTGTATCTTCGGGTAGGGGTTCTTGCGTGCCCTACATGTTGGGAATGTGGGAATCATCATGGGCACCACATTACACTCTTCATTTGGTGAAAACCATCATTGGAATGATGCTATTGATTCATGGGTTTGGTGGTGGGATTTGTGGGTTTTTGTTGGGGTTTGACACCCACAAGATTGTGGAGGGGATTCTATGTTGAATCCTAAGACTTGTATATAAAGGAGAGAGGTCATTGTGACACTTTATATATGGTTTAGAGTGTGTGGAGACATGATGGAGTTGGCATAAGTAAATCTTCACTTGTGCCAAGGGGCATGGTGATTTCAGCAAAGGGAAATTCTGCAATGGTGGAAATCTGGCCTAGAAGAGAGGAAGTTGCAGAGAGTGAATTGTATGGAGGTGTACGTACAATTTTTTGTACTTGTACATGGATTGTAGTGGGATGAATCACATATATATGTAGGTTGTAGAGAGCACAGTAGCGTATGTATGCAGGTTACAGGAAGGTGAATCATGTATACACGAGTTGTAGTGGGCACAGTTTCATATGTACATGGGTTGCAATAAGGTGAATCATGTACAAATTTTTGTGGGTGGGATCAGGTCCATATAGGTTGATAGGTGATGTTAGTAGGACATACAGGTGGTCTGTAACAAATTTATGGGAAGAGGAAATTTCCAAGGATATTGTCGAGATTTTGTTTTATAATGTTTGACGCAGCACCCCTACCTCAACAGGTTCTACTTGACCTCCCAGTGTAAGGATCGTTCTTAATATCCCTTGAGCCCAAATGGTTCCTTGATTCCCAGCTGGAATATTCAACACATATAACCATAGGTCCTTCTTATAAGTTACGCTTGAGTAAGTGACCACAAGGCATGAACCTCCACTCCACGTGACATACCTATGTGACCACAACCTTCACCCAAAAAGGTGTTTTGGGTTTAAGGACTTCATGATTCCTGTTGTGATTCCCTTTGACTCCTTTGACTCCCAAAACCCCGAAATGGGCTAATGGATATTTGAATCCTCCCTTATGTCTCAACCATGTGACCTTAGTCACATCCTGGAGCCTTACTTCCGAGAGCGTCGGGATTTCGTGAATCAAGATTTCGCAACTCGAGACCTCCAAGTCACGACTTTCTCCACTGCTCTACCTCTCGAAATGCCAAAATCTGAAACCACAAGATCAACGGATCCCGTTGACCCGAATCTAACGGTGACTATTCCTCCTGATATTATGAGTGTTGACAGACACTCAACCTTAACTTCTCCATTGATCCACTGGATCCAACGGTCCATGACGAATCGGTAGTTCTCCCTCTGAGAATTTCAACCGTCCATTTAGACTACTGACAAATCTTGCTAAATGACTTAGCGCCCTTTCTTCTGAGCTTTCCTTCTGTGAAATGACTTCGACCTTTGTCTTCCCTTAGAACTCTTCGAAACCTCTATCCCTCCTAAGCTTGGTTCTGACTGCAACCTCAAGGATTCCACGAGATTTCTTGTGCACACTCCTTGTGGCTTCACAGTAATTTCAGGTTATCTGAGTTCTCCAATTCTATGCACTCTTTGAGATAGAATCCTTCCACCGCTCACTAGGTTGGAAAATTCTAAGACCTCAACCTGGCCTGAGCACACCTTGCACGGCTTTGTGCTATACTTGCACATCTACTAGTATGATAACAATGGTATCTCTCATGATCTTTTCTGAGGTAAAACTCAGAACTCGTCGAAGCACTCGCGGACTTTCACTTCACTCCTTACAGGAACTCTCAGGAAGAGAAACAATTGAAACTCATACTCTCCCTCTCACATACTTCATACATTTAACATGAAATCATACACATACAAAGCATTGAAACAAATGCATAACAAAGAATATAAGAAAATTGTAAACATACCATTCAATAGATGCAAACAATATTCATCACAACACCATGAAATTGAGTCAAAGAATTCTTATATTAACTCAAGTGCTTATGTCCATGGGTTCTATAGCATTAGTTATCTTCTTATACAAATTCTGCAGTCTTTGTTCTTCTTCGTTCTTTCTCTACAGCTCTAATCTTACAATTAAGAATAATAATACAATACAATACATATGAGGGGGATTTCTAGATTTTTCCCTCCTACATCTCTAAGCTATCTAATCGAAATAAAATCCTACAACTACTTTACATTTATTACATTAATTGTCTCCAACAAACAGATGAGAGCAAACGCTCAAGATATGTGTTACAATCTCCAAAACATAAAAGAAAAAATATATTTTCCAAATATTACATTAATGCTTCATCCTTTCAAATTCAAAACATCCTCAAAACACGCGATAGTGCATATCCAACTGTCCTTCCACTTTTGCGCTTGATTACGATGCTCCTGCATCAATGTTTTTTTTTATTGGAAGGAAAATATTGTCCTCAAATATTGGTAGATTTGTATTGGTTGGGAGGGATGGTTTTTTCCCTCATAAATTTTGAATTTTATAAAGTTACAGAAAATAAATTTGTGTCTCATGTGTATTGATGATTCATCTATGATTTTTTTGTTTCCGTTGCATATATTTTCAGTCAATATTTTTCAATGTAAAATTGTTCAGTGATAACAGCTAGAATTTTATTATTAGTTCACTAGGAAGCAATTTTCAGATTTGAAAATTAGTCACATAAGAGTGTATGTGAAAATTGGCACATATGGCGAGGGGGGAGAAGTTACATGGGTTCTTGTGTCATGGGATGTTGAGGGATTCCTAAAGTGGTATTTCTTCATCCCTGATTCCATATCTGGTTTGAAGGAGGAGGAGTGATCTGAAATCCACTAACTTGATTTGAAAATATTTTAAGAATAAATGGACTTAGTTCAATTTATAAATCTTAAAGTAGAATTAAAAATCTTAATGAACAATTGCAAAGGAGAAATTGAAAAAAATGACATCAAAAAGACAAAACACAAATTTATGACGGAGTTCACCCATCTTGGGCTATGACTTTGGGCCCACCTCAACCGCTCCATTAATGATTTAAAATGCATAATTGCATCAAATGAATCTTCAACCACTTATATGCTGCAAATGGTTCAAAACCTCCCACACTTGAGCTACCAAAATCTAGGCCTAAAATCCACTTCTCTAATATTTTATATGTAGGAAATACCTCTACATAAATAAAAATACAATAGAAATTCTTTACCAAATGAACCATCTTCCCTGATGGAAAAAAATGTATTTGTTTAAATAAAAAAGGTATATGGTTTTAAGTTTAGATTCAATACAAATTTTATGGTGATCAAATATATGGTTAAAAACCATATAATATATGTTCAATCCAACATCTATTAATTCCAATCCAAAAGGATTCATATGGATGGTCAAATATGTTGGTTAGGTCAAATTTTATGGGATATAAAATATTTGGATAAAAGAATATAATATATGGCACGCCAAAACAAGATTGAACCTGTGGCACATTGGTTATATGTGGAAATGGTTGGTTACATTGGGGGACATCTAGGCAGAAGTTGTGGGTTCCAATCCCCATGGATCTCTCCCCCTTTAGATATTTATTGCAACAACCTATTTAAATAAAACATTTTGGTTTCCCATAACAAGTCACGTATGTGGCATATTGGTAAATTTGTTGGTTTTTAGCGCACATGTCAGAGGTTCAATTCCTTTGGCCATCAAACTCAAAGTTATAGACCCTTTTATATTTTTAGGGGTGACTCATGGAACACTCTCATTGGTCCATGTGTCACGCTTTGATTTGGCCACCTAGATTCACAATCACCAAACAATGATCTGCCACGTCAATGCACAGTCAGCACCACGTCAATGCCATGTCATCATCTATATAATTCCATGTCATCAGTCTGTAAAATCCATTTTAGCTTCTATACATTCCATGTATCACGTCCTTGTTATGCCACGTGTCAGGGAATGTCAGCCTTTTCCTGTTTTGCCAAAACTTTAGAACGTGGTAACTTTTACATACGACGTTTGTTTCATCCCATTCAAGTTTCATTAGAAAGGTTGTGATGAGAGCTTCAACATAACTATAATTTCATCAGACTTTGAGGACATCAATTTTTCAGTCAAAGATCCACTTGGATCAAGGAGCCACCCACTTTTGTGTTGTCATACCCCATGGTTGAAAAGCATATTGCATGGAAGGGTTATTCCAATATGAATTGAAGTACTGGGATTGGTATTGAATCATACCTTGAGGTTTGGATTTCCAGGGTCTCTTTTTATTCCTCATCTTTCTGATAGATAGCATTAAGTCCTGGTAAGGATGGATAGTTTCAAATCGCATGGTTCTCACTGCATATGCCACAAAACTTGAATTGATCCAGCAAACATTTTTTCCATGGATTCTTCATTCTGCACTTGGGGGAAAATATGGTCAAACCCCATTCCATCGCTTCTTTATTATTATTCATTTTCTATGTATCCAAATGGGAGCTCGGGGAACTAAGTATATCATTCTTGAATTCTTCTATAATGTTACCTATATCTGCTCTTGTAACTCCACCTCTAGTAGTCTTGTCAGTTCTTGCCAGTATATCTCTTGGTCCTCCACCTATTTTTGAAGTGCCTCTATAATATTTGTGACAAAGCTCCAAGATAGTATCATATTATAACTGAGAGACATCTCCTCCACCCATCAAGTTGACAATTTCTATGCAATCATCTCATACTCCTCTCAAAAACAAGACACGTCATGTTTCAGAAACTAAATATCTTTACCTTGATCTCTTTAAATTGTAATTGAACCTTTCGACGTAATCGTCAAGGCTCTTATCTTTGTGTTGCATCATCCTGAATACTTCCTCTCTCATTTTATTATCTTTATAGTAGTCTTTCATTTTTCTAAAAAAATTCTTCATCATTTGGTCCCATGTGTGAATTTTGTCCCTTCCAAGACCCATGAACTAGCATAGTGAAACATCCTTGAGTGTGGCATGGAAAAGCTTAAATTTTTAGGTGTCCAACACATAATCATAGCTTCTACAAAGTACATCAAACTCAAAGAGAAACGTGTTGGGATATTCCTTAGATAACCATGGAAATTTGGAAAGGTTGAATGAGGTATGTTCTTAATTTTAGTTTCGTCATTTGATCCTCTAATTGGGAATCCAAAAGTAGAAGTTTCTTCCTTGAAAATTTTGTGTGCCATTTCTATCCTCAAGATGTTTGTTTCTCTAAGGGTACATTAGGAAAGATGAATTTCTCGGAGTGGTATTATTCATCGATCATCCCTTCTGAAAGTGGAACTTTTGTGTGCATAGATCCTTGTACAGTCTCATATTCTTGAGTAGAGGAATCAGGTCTCCTCTTGGCAATGGAACGTGTTGTATGTGATAAATAATTTGGTTGACTGTGATAGATAATATACCTTCTTTATCTCTAACTCTATGTATATAAAATATTAGAAAAACATTCTATGAATTGTTGGAAGGAAATCATATCACTAAATATATTAAAATGAAAAATCCACACAAAGACAACAACTACTCTTTTTGACGGTTCCCCGACAACGATAACAAAAATGACGAACTTTTCAATTACTTCCTAATCAATTTAGTCATCAATTGAAGAGTCTTACATTTAACTATTAATCCAAGGTTATATCCCACTTACAAACTTTCATGCACTATATATGCAAGTGTATTGTTGTAATTGTTACTGAGTTGTAGTACTTTTAATGTCACAAATCAAGATTTTAATATTCTCAATTAAGTCACCAATCTATGCTAATTCTTGAGTTGCAGGAAAATAAATGTCACACTTGCAAGAAAAATGAAATCACCCTTGCGGAAAGTAATTCACACTTTGCGAAAAATAAATCACACTTGCGAAAAGTAAATTACATTTGCAGAAAATAAATCACACTTATGAAAAGTAAATCACTCTTGCGGAAAATAAATCACACTTACAAAAAGTAAATAACACTTGTGGAAAGTAAATCAATCACACTTGCGAAAAGGAAAATTATAATAATATCTAATGGTAACTTTCTCAAGTATAATGAAGATATTGACTTGTTGTACCAGTTATGTGTTCATACATTCAATGAGAACTTGTAAAATTAATAGACTACCAATCCCAAATAGTTGAAGAACAAAGCTATCACAAATATGAAGGAAAATGGAATAAAGTAAAGTTGTGAGTGGAGTTGCAGCATGAAAGTTATAGCAACATGATTTTCAACAACGTGAGTCGCAGCAATGAGAGTTGTAGAAGTGTTTTCACTTTCAAAATTACATAAATCAAATCAACACTAATTTACAACTTATTATTGCAGGATCTTTAACAAAACAAAACTAAATATTAATCACATAGGAGTTACAATTGATTGTTACGAAATATGGAATTGAAGCAATATAAAGTGACTACCAAATCAAATGAACAATAGTGAAATACTAATCCTAATTTTAATGTACATGAAATACCTAAATAAGGAGGGGGGGCTACCCCTAGCCATGGCACTAAGCTACAAAATCATAATCACATGAAAACTCAACACAGCATCGCATGAACAGGAGGAGAATAGGAAATTATATTGTTAAATCTTAAGTTTTACAATACAATCGTATGTTATCACCATAATCATTCCCTGATATCAAGAAAAGTTGAGGTTTTTATACAATACATTCAAAGTCTAAATAAAAATAAGGGGACGAATGGACAACCATGAGAATCGGGATGTTCGTCCATTTACATTGGTATTTCCAATTTTTGGAAAAGATCGGGCATATGTTGACTTGGATTAGTTGGGTGATGGTTGGTAGGTGAACTAATATCCCTTTTCGTTTTCCACTTTCCTTTTGTCATGTTTCTATTGTGAGGAGTGATATTGACCAATATCTATAATGTTGATTAATGTGTTGGCATACTTTATCTTGGAGTTGCAAAAATAGTATCATACTTGGAGTTGCAGCAGTTGATTAAGTTTGGAGTTGTAGTAGTTGTGTCATTCTTCAGATTTATAGCAATTGTGTCATGCTTTGGAGTTGCAGCACTTGTAGAGGAGTTGCATCTCCTACAGGAAGTTTCAACCACAGTAATTTTCCCTTCATAGAAATGTAAGTGCAGGAAGGTAACAGTTTCCCTTAAAAAATATGTAAGAATAACATAAAAATGGCATATGGGAGAAGATTCATACCTATGTGGGAAAATGAGACAAACTGGATAAGGAAGATATAAAAAAGAGTAGGAACAGTGAAAACTGGTAAGGAAAAAGGTATTGAACAGGTGTTGAAAGTATGCCAATTTAGGCACCCATCAATTCTCATGCACATGGGCATCAATTCCTTCATGGAAATATCAGTAGTTACTTATATCCAACTAGCCATAGCTCACTACCTCCAACAATTATTTTTCCATCCCCCAAAACAAAAACTAGGGTGAGGAAGAATGAATGTAAATCCCCCAACTCACCAAAAACATGGTTTATATAATTACATGCAATAATGCACCATGTGGCCTCCCCAAGATGGTCATGTAACCACTTTTCCCAACTAATTCCAAGATGGGTGAGTAAAATATAAAAAATGGATCATCCCCTTTGTAATGTTCCAAATGCTTAAATTATCATAATAGATTAGAAGTACACACCATGTACAAAATGTGAGCATGGAGCACAACCAAGATAGATAAGTTACACAATAACTCTTTAAAGAATAGGATAACCTCCTCCAAATAACCAGTTACAATCATACTTACCAATTCACATGTCTACAATAATCAATACATGATCTCTATATATACCTATTCACACCTACACATGAGGCCCCTATACTATTAGGTCGACCTTATTACATATATATTTACACATTACATGTACATTTATCCCCATATATGCCCCCCTTGGGATAATATCATATACATTTAAACCTATATATGCCCCCCTTGGGTCATAACAATTTTACAAGAGAGTTTCTCATAATCTATCATCAGTAAATGACCCTCTATGCCCTTTAAATAGAGATCATGGAACAATCAGGTTTTAAGCCACATATCAACATAGTCGTTAAGATCAATGGGAATAAAATATGTTGGATCAGTCTATGTATACAACATATTGTGACCAATGGAATACATAACTACAAATTCATACTAATGCATACTAAAGAAACGCATTTTTACCTAAAAACACATTAGACCATGTTGATTTTAACTAACTCGTAAGTGCCTAAATATACTAACATCACCCCTTAAGAAAAACTTGAGATAGAATTGAAGGATATACAAATGTGACACAATAGGAGAAGGAAGGAGGCACTAGATCCTATCCCCCCTTAATGAAAACTTCTTGAACTTATAACATAGAGAAAAGTTTGAAAACTTCACTTATGTAAGAGACTTTGTGAAAATATCTACAATTTTATCTTTTGTAGGGAAAAAGAGAACTTCAATAACTCGATCATGAATGAGATTTCTGATGACGTGCATGTGTATCTTTATGTGTTTACTACGTTGATGTTGAAATGGATATTTGGCGAGCTTGATGGAACTTTTATTGTCACACCGAAGGGTGTTCGGATGTTATTATTGGAATCCAAAATCTGAAAGGATCTATCAAAGCCACGAGGATTATTGACGTGCACTAACCATTGCTTGATACCCTGATTCTACTAAAGAAAGAGAAACATCTTTTTGTTTCTTACAAGCCCAAGTGAAAGGTCTAGAAACAAGACCGAAAACATAGTCTGCAGTATAATTTTGATCATCAAGGTCGTCAATCTAATCTGAATGAATTAAAACAACCAACAAAGGAGTCCCCCTTGAACTATAATGTATCCCAAACTAAATTGTACCTCGAAAATACCGAAGTATCATTTTTTATACTTTCCAATGGCTTTCAAGGGGTGTTTTCATATACTAGGTAACAAGACCAACACCAAAGGAAATATCAGGATGAGCATGAGTCAAATATAAGAGGATACCAACAAATTGATGGTACAAAATCACATCAACTTTAGGAATAGTACAGGTGGAAGAAAATTTGACTCCAAACTAGAAGGGAGAAGGGGCTAGTTTAGAATATTCCATGTGAAAGTGGTGAAGAAGTTGCAAGCATACTTAGCTTGAGAAAGGGAAATACCTTCCTTAGTTTGAAAAACTTGGAGACCAATAAAATAATGAAAATAACCTAAGTTTGTCATATTAAATTTATTTTCAAGGGTGGATTTCACATGGGTTAAAAGTTTAGGGTCACTACCAGTGAGGATAAGATCATCAACATAAATAATAATTAGTATGACATGGCTTCCTTCTTTCGTGGTATATACATAAGGGTTAGAATGAAATCTTAAAAAAAGATATCCATTTTGGAATACCAAGCTCAAGGATCTTTCTTAAAACCATAAAGATATTTCATAAGGAAAGAAACAAGGCTGGAGTCATTTTGGACATATCCAAGAGGTTGGTCCATGTAAATTTATTCTTGAAAATGCCCATGCAAGAAGGAATATTTATCATCCATCTAATGGAACTCACATTTAAATGAGGCAGGATGGGATAGAATGAGGTGGATGGAATTCATTTTGGCTACGAGGGAAAAGGTTTCATTGTAGTCAATGTCTTCAACTTGAGAGAATCCTTTGGAAACTAATAGGGCCTTGTGTCTTTCAACACTTCCATATGATGCATACCTAGTTCTATACACCTATTTACATATTAAAAATTGTCTTCCTTTAGGAAGAGGTAAAATATCCCAAGTATCATTTTCTATTAAACAATGATATTATCCATTCATTTATGTGTCCCAATTTGGATGGATAGAATATTATGCAAATGTGTTTAGATCATGATGAGTTGGAAGTTAACCTTCCATGCTTAAATTTGTAAGAGTATGGGAAATCAGAAGTGTGTGTGTGTTTATTGTTAACGCTCTGTAAATTCCCAGAGGTTGTCAGGGTAGAAGAATTTTACAAGAGGCAACTTTATCCAACCACTTTGAAACTGGAATCTAGCCCTACCAGTTTCAGAGAGGGATCTCTCTGTATGATTTGGCTATATTTTAACTTTAAGATATTAGGCTATTTACATAAAATAAGATTGCATGGTTTGTTGTTTTTGTTAAGTTGGCTGAAAAGAGTTTACGCTTCTATTGGGTTGTGGGGTCTGTATTATAAAGATAGAAATCTAAACAGAAACAAAAGATTCTTTTCACATGGAAATATAATCCATTCGTTGGATTCTTTAGCAATACAATGATGAATAGTAGAAAAGATGAGAATATCAATTAAAATGAAGAAGCATTTAAGAATTTCTTTACCGTAATATCAGAAGATAAACATTAAAACCTTTCAAAGTCAGAAAACAAGGTATACTAAGATAAATCCTGCAACATGCGTTACTTTTAAAAGATTAGATTAGAAAACAATATGACAATTGAGCAAGAAGGACATTTAACATAGAAAAGAAAACATCGCCAATGAATAACATACAATAATCCTGTGAAACGTCTCTTTATATTACTGGAATATCTCTTGATAAAAATTACAGTCTTTGTAGCTTGCAGGGCATAAAGATCAACCTTCAGTACTTCAAAGTTTGAAGTATTTATAATTAAAATTACATACGACCATGTCATTAAATATCAGGACATGGAAAATCTAAATTTAGCTAACTAACTTAACAAGATACAAAAATTTAGGAAATTGTTTAATGATGTGTTGAAATTTCATGTTGTTTTCTGGGGTGAACCGTTGGTGAGGCCTCTGCATGACCTCGTCTGACTGGATAGCTGACTAGGCTTGGACACCTCATTTCCTACTCGATCAAACTGCATAACTCTTCCCATCGAAGGTTACTGGGAATGCTAACTTTGAGCAATCTTCGGTATACTTCATCCATCTCTATGTACTTGGAAAAAGTTGTCTTGATGATGAAGATGTACCGAATCTCATGTTGTATACTGATGTCTAACTATAAAGCATCTAAGAATTCCTTGCCCGTGATACTGCCTTCTATTCCTGAGAATTTTGAGCTATCCTTAGCCACAGTGGCTAGTTTCTTTTTGTAATCGGCAAGCGTCATTAACTTGTCATTTATAACTCTCAAACTAGGAAGGCCTTTCTTCTGCAGAGTTTCGATCTTACTGAAAAATCTTTGCACTCCTGCATCCATGGTCTGGACCTTTTCCTCTAGATATAGCATCATTCCTCTCTTGGTCAGGACCCTCTTGACCTCAAGGCTGGTCTATGTCCTATCTTCAATATTCAAATCTTCTAGCTCCTATCTAGTTTTGGAATTCAGAAATTTGATGATCTCAGCAGCTTCTATGGGCATCTCTCCTAGTTCTTCTCTTATCTTCTTGATAGCCTGCTGACTTCTTTTCACCATCTTGTTTCTCTCGAACATGATTTGTATCATCGGCCATGTTTCATTTATGGACTTGGTGATGTCCATCCAGACAATTTCTTTGACCTCAGCAAGTGTTTTGCTCACCACTGTTTGCTTTTGAAGCTGTTGCAATTCCTGTTTAATCTTGTCTGAAGTTTGTTTCTCTTTGGAGTAGTTGGTTTGGAAGGAATATTTGAGTTTCTGAAGGTTCTCAATCTCCTTTTTAAGTCTGCTAATCTCTGTCTCTTGCAAATTCATCTCTTCCCTGGATTTAGCCAGTTCAACTATTTTCTCCAAAGATTTCAGTGGAGTTGTCAAGGGAATTTGTGCTACAGACATTGTGCTCACTCTTGTGAGTAGAGTTGCGCTCGGTGGAATGACTTCCATGGGCTTTGAATTCTCCTTATATTTCACTAGTTTTTCCAATTCTTCTTCCATTTCCTTCAACTGTGCATTCTGCTCCATGATGAGCTTGAGCATCTCATCCTTTTCCCCTTCTGTCTCTGCTATTTCCTTTGCATGTGAATCTTCTATTGGTGGAAGTTTCAATTGTTTCCTCAGAGATGCTATATCGACATTTTTCTTTTTGAGTATCTCATAGACTTCTTTCACATTCGAGGGATCATATCCGATCTTGAGGACCAGTTCTTCCAACGTCTTAATCCTGTTATCCTTAACTTCAGTTGCGTCTGGACATTGCTCAAGGATACCTGTAACTTGGAGGCAGCAGTAGAAGCATGTACCAATGTGGAAAAAAAATATTTCTCCAGTTTTCCTGTGCAGATCCATTTGATCAGCTGGATGCACATCTTTAGTCAGAAATTCAAATGTTTCATTTTTGTAATTGGTGATTACTTTCGGGTCTGGCACCTATGCTTACAGAAACGCCATGTGCATTCTACCCTTCTCAGTGTCGAATGTAGACAACAATCTGTGTTGTGCAGTTGATGTTTGCTTCCATAACTGAGCATACGTGCTTCTGGTCAGCGTCTAATTTTTCTTTTTGATCAAATCATACTTCTAAAAAATACTCAATTTTGGTCTTGTTTTGCTCGGATGGTTGACTAGTGGAGTATCTGTAGGCTTCTTGGGCAACACTGTAGTCATGATTTGTTTTCTGCTTGTACTAAGGAGCGACCGATGAACCTCCATAGTTGTAGTGGATTGAATTCCCTTTTCACTAGCCATGTTAGGTACCTGGCTGGTTTTTGGCCTCTTGGTATGTAATTGAAACTCTTCAGACAATACTTCAGTGATGGAAGGTGAAGTATCCTTCTTGGTCCTTTTCTCCTTGGGAACCTGTGGTGTAGTCGTCTGTGCGATAGTGACCGAAAGGTCCTGATGTTCTATCTCAACTAGAATGTTTGGCTCCCATTCTATCTGGTTGTCGAACTTCTCTATCTTAGGCCTGGATGTATGAACATATGGGATATTCTTATTTTTAATCCTCATCTCTGAAATTATCCCGCAGGGGTCATAATGTCATATGAAGCTAACAAAAAAATTCATCTCCTTTAACAGTCTATATGCTTCCTCCCCAGTGCCTCAGCTATTGCAGATGAATGATCCTATTTTCCCTTTGATCCTAAGTTGTTGTTGCTTCTTCTTTAGAGACACAAAATGTATGTCTCCTGAGTTGATCATCTACCTTATGTACTCCAGGGAAAATATCCTCATGGGCAGATACTTGGGTAACTTGTATGCAACCAGTTCACACCCATACACTCTGATCTCTGTGTGGTCTTGGTATAGGTACCAGTCTCCCATTTTGCAATGTCTGAAAGGTGTAAGATTCTCTGAATTTTCTCATTTATTCTCAGCTCAGGTCTGCCACTGAGCATGCTCACCACAGGATGGTAGAAATGCTCGATAAATTGTTTGAAGATGAATTCTGTAGAGTTGTGTCTGAGCAGCGAAGTCCACATTGTCACCGCCTATGGCCTCCCATCCTTTTCCATCTTCTACATCGAAAAGGAGAAGTTGTCCGCTTGAAAGAAAATGAATATGTAAGCCAGTATTGAGGAATACCAGAACATGCCTTTTGTGGAGAAATTTGAGAATTTCTCATGAATGTTGTCTTCTAGGAAGGTGTTGTAGTCGAGCTGAGTGGTGGGTCTCTCATCTGTGGAGAAAATGGACAGAAAACCCAATATGGGTTCATCCACCCATTGATCCGAAAAATACCCAAGCAGGGTGCAAAGAGACAAGATGATCTGGTTTCCCTTCACTGAGAACAGGGATGAAGGATACGGGGTATTTGTAGTGGGGATATGAGTGGCCTGTGGGAGAAAAAGCTCGAAAATCTAAGCTCTTTGGGGGAAAGATAATTTCTGGTATAGTTCTATGATGATTTCAAGGTTGAAAGGTGAGGTGGATTTGGCTCTGGATATCTTCATCATCTGATCAATGGCTTATGCTGTAATGAAGAAAAGAGTTTCTCCTGATGAAGAAATTATGGCTCTCTGATTAGGGAGGTAATGAGCCTGGAATTTGAGGGCGAATTCAGGGAAATGGTGAACCTGGGGAAAAATATACAGGGGAAGGTTTGACTCCCGGAGCCCGATTTCGTCACTTTGATCCAAGAAAACGTCCTTTATCCATGACTTAAATATGTGAAGTCAAACTTGCATCTGGTGCCTACGATTAAATGGTCTTTGTCTGCCAGAGGGATCCTGTTGAGGTCGATAGGAGGGGGGAGGAAAGGATTTTCCTCGACCTCTGTTTTCTTTGATTTTGGCACCATCACTGTAACAATACCTGCAAGTAAAACAAAAAGTTAGTGGGGGAGACTGTGGCTTTGGTCAACTTACTGAAACGGAGAGGAAAATGGGGGAAAAT